>JAMXDD010000002.1:15323062-15621223 GCA_024733475.1 Syzygium grande | reverse complement strand
CAGCCTCCCTGAGATCTGCATTGTCTTTGGACAGCATTTTGCCATACGGTATATGGGGATACAACCCTGAGAATGAATTTACAGGAATAGCTGCTTCTGCCGTACTTTTCTCACAGGGAGAAAGCTGTCTGCCTCTCGTGCATCTTCGATGGAAGAATTAGACACCTCAGATTCTCAAGTTACTATCCTCTGCAGAAAATTGGGCAATTTATGGTCAGAAAAAGACCTGGCAGAGATAGATGGTTTGGTCCCAACTGAAAGAATTTAAGAATGTTGTTTAACAACGTTTGGGCAATTGTTCTACAACCCCAATATCAATCTCCAAGCCTTCCAAAATACTATGAAGAGGACATGGATAGTGGATTCAGTTACCTTTGATTGGGTACAATCGAGAACTTTAGCCTTTACCTTTAAGTCTGAAAATGAAATGAACAGAATTATTGAGGCAAGGCCTTGGTCTTTCTCTAGCAATCCTTTGGTGCTTAAACAATGGACATCGACTACTTCACAGTACAGTTATGATTACACACATTACGAGTTTTGGGTTCAAGTGCATGGATTACCTATGGATTGGGTCTCAGAGGAAACCATAAGGCGAACAGCAGCAGCAGCGGGCTTGGTAACTGAAGTGAAAATTGATACAAAGGCGTTTAGCTCCTATACAGGTGGAAATGCTAGAGTAAGAATTGATTTATCATCCCCCTTGAAACCCGGGACATTTGCCAGTCAAGGAGGAAAGAAACCATGGGTGGACTTTAAATATGAGAGATCATTGCACTTTTGTTATGCATGTGGTTGCATAGGCCATTATGCCAAGTTCTTTCAGGAAGAATAATAAGGCAAGAACTGGTTAGAAACTGATGATCCTAGTTGTGTTGGAAGAAGAGCCCTCTTTGGAAGCTGTTCTATGCAAAACCAGAGGATATAACCATAGATGATGAGATTATTCCAGAAACTCCTACCCCCACCCTACAAATGGTGTCCTATGAGCCTACAGGAAAGAATCCCTTGGTTCCTAGAAGTGGGAACAATATGGGAAAGTCAGCATAGATTTTTTCCAGGGAGATAGAAGCAATTGGAAAAGGTGGCATTAGACCATACAAAAACAAAGAAAAGAGCTTGATGCTGATAAAAGCTCCAAACCACTCTACATTGCTATAAGACAGCTCAAAAGGCCCCCAAAAGAAATGTAGCAAGGGAAGAAAACAAGTGGAAACAAAACACAATGAAGGTAGAGTCCTTACGCTTCTCAAAGGCTCAACTCTCTTGCTTTAGATGAGACCAAACTTTTGGAGACTCCAATTCAGGTTTTGGAGGATCCTAAGATACATGTTTTGGCGGCTATCACTAATAAGCCACTGAGGTTCCCATGAAATTTTTTGCTGGAAATGTCAAGGGTTGGGCACACCCAAGACAATCTTGGCATTGAGGCTCTGGAAAGGCCCAGCATTATTTTTATCATGGAAACAAAGAATCAAGAACCTGTGGTATGATTGAACGGAATAATATTCACTTTAGGAATGGCACCCATTTTATGCCTGCTCTCCGCAACCATCTTGCCAAGGTAGTTAGAGACAAAGGCCTTTCTCTCAAGCCGGTCCAAGACAATCCTCGGAATAGAAGGATTCAAGCCAGTTGGGGCATATCTGACTCCATTTTTAGCTGACCTCCTCTTGTAGTCTGTGTTTTTATCTTCTGTTGGCTGCCTGCTAGCCTTCCTTGTATTGCACTTCCTATGCTTTCTGTATTAGCTGCAACACCTTTGTACCGGTCAGGACACTCTCTGTCTCCTTAGGTACAAGGTTTTTGTATTCAGCCTCCTTTGCTGTAAATTGCGCGTTGAAAAGCTATATACTACTTACCTTACCAAAAAAAAAAAAAAACAGAACCTGTGGTATGAGCTTGAAACGAATCCAATTCTAGAACCGTGCACTGGTGGATACAAATGGAATTGTAGGGGGATCAGCAATTTTACGGAATGACAGGGTAACGCTAACAATGGAATCAGTCACAAATGAAATGTTTAACCTAATTTGTAAAGACAGTGGAAAACAGATGAGAATTACCTTTGTACACATTCCAATAATCAGCCTCCGAAACTAGCTTCCTTCCATTTGGTTGGGGGTGGGGGGGACTGAACTTCAATGAAATTTTGCTTCACTGGGAAAAAGTAGGCAAGCATATGGTGGAGCACCATAGGTTAGTGGCTTTTTGAGATATTAGACGTTATAAATGCATGCTCTCTAATGGATCTTGAATGTAAAGGACGTGCATTTACACGGACAAATAATAGGAATGGAGATGCCTACGTGAAAGAAAGACTAGATAGAGCTCCATGAAATGTAGAATGAAGAGTGACATCCCAGAAGTGGAAGCATATGCATTGCTTGTTATAGGCTCCAACCATAGTCCTATTTTGCTAACTCTCTCAGCAGAACCTGCAAAAAGAAAGAGAGAAATTAAGTTTGAAGCATACTATCTTGAAGATAATGAATGTAGTCGGCTAGTAAGTTCAGTGTGGAATACTCCGAGCATGGAAATGAACGCATTCTGAACAAACTACAAAAAGTAATAGAGGCCCTAAAGAAGTGGAGCAAGCGGAAGTTAGTCAAATCAACTGCTTGAATAGGGAGCTTTAGGAATCAACAAATGAGCAGAGCTTGCATCATGACAAGTACAAAAAGCAGCAACTGAAAATGCAAATTGAATATCTGTGGAAACAAGGAGAAATTTACTGGGGTATGTGCTCCAGAATATACTGGCTGAATAGGGGTGATAGAAATACTGAGGAAGCGCAATGGAATGAGCACATGCTGTTCTCTCTTTTTGATGAGCATATGGTAAATGATATTCTAACTATCCCACTCTTAACAACACCGACGGAAGACAAGCTACTCTGGACACGCAACCAAGCAGGAGGCTACGCTGTTAAAAGTGGCTACAACCAACTCCAAAACATTGAGACTAAGCATGAGGCAAATCAAGCCTCATCGCCCTACCAAACTCCAAAAGCTCTCTGGACTAAGGCATGGAATCTAAAGACTCAACCCAAAGTAAGGGTTTTTACATGAAGTGTGTGCCAAAATGCCCTACCCACAAGAGAAAACCTATTCAGAAGGAAGATTGTACCTGAGTCGACATGCCCTCTTTGCGAAAAGGAACCTGAAACTGTCAAACATCTGTTCCTTCTTTGTCAAAGGACGAAAAAGATAAGGTTGGCCTCTGAGATCGGCATTCGGATTTCAAATCAGGATGTTACTTGAATTGAAGGTTGGCCATTGAAGATTGGTAATCACCTCAAAGCCCCCGTTTTTCGAACTGATCAGTCACTTTTTGGCACTTTTGGACATAAAGATATTCCTCTATTTTCAAGCATCACTTACCAGATCCAGCAATAACAATGGTGTCTACCATGGCTATGCATATGAATCTCTCGAAATGGAATGGCCAAGAATCAGAGAATAGAAACAACCCAGGACACTTACCCATATGATGGAAACCACCAAGTCCTCAAGCTAAACATCGACAGAACTTTCCATGAAGGATCTTCTGAAGGTTCCATGGCGTGCATCTGCCATGATTTTGAGGGGAAACTAATTGATGGGTCTGCAATAAACTATTGATGCCCCTTTTTTCAAGTAATTGGGCCCGTACTCAGTGAATGAAAAGCTTGCTCACGACCAAAAAAAATTTGTTAACACTAACTATAGAAAATGTATAGTTGATAAAAATAAATTTCATAATGAAAGAAGTTACAAACTTACTAATTTATTGACATATTTGTAAATTTATTAGAGTGTTACACTTGTAAAATTTGAGGAAAAGTTGGTTGCTAACTTATCCATCGGAACGTTAGTTAAATCATTTTATGGTTTGTAAAATTTGATGAGGCACTTTGGACCCATCTTAACGCCTCCAATGATCCAGAGCATGACTACCCCTGAAGCATTGTGTCAACTTTCACGAACTATTCAAAGACAAAAGTACGATGCATATGAAGTACTGATGAATTTGGCAATAAATCTCAAAAATGAATAGTGTGACCTGCATTATTACCTTTGATGGGAATCATGAATTGTTCCGACTTTGTGGCCAAAGTGATCGACTGATCAAGCATTCTTTTTCATGAACCAATTTTTCTCTCTGCCATAAGAGTGCCACGAACATATAAATTTCGATAAGTTGCATCCCTAAACGTCTTAATTCCTGGAGCTCTGTGATCTCCACAAGTTCATGGGAAATTGAACCCCCATCATTCCATGCAATCTTCGAAAATTCGACCGATGTGGAGGCCTTGCAGTTGAGTCCCTCATTTTACGATCTATCCACAAATTTGACTTTCTCTAGGCCCCGAGCATCACGAAGCTTCCAACACTTTTCAATGCACAAACAGTCCAGCTTATCGAAGCATGAGAGGTCTGGTAATGTTTCAATGGATTTGCTCCCCCTGATATCCAATCTTTCCAAGTTTTTCAACCTCTCAAGGCCTTTAATTTCGATTAAATTGTGGCGATTGCTAGCCATCAATAGCTTCAGACGTGTTAACTGCAAAAGGTCCGGTCTTATGAGGGACTGGCAACTGTAGATTGTCAGCTCTTCCAAGTTGTTCAATCTGTCGAGGCCTTGAAATAGATCATCATTCACTATAGGACCATCTAACTGTAGATGTTTGAACAACTCCCCGCGTGTGGATAAGTCTATCCCCAACATTCCCAAACATCTCAAAGACTCCAGATGTTCAAGGCTGTCTAGGTTGGACAGCTTATTGCATCCAATTACATATAGCTCTCTTAAGGATTTTAATCCTTCTAGACCCTTGATTTCTGTCAGCTCCTGCCATGCTTCGATACCTAATATTGACAAGAGTTGCAAACTCGACAAACTTGGCAACTCTTTCAACTTATAACACCCGGAGACATAGAGCTTCAATATTCCTGAGGAAGCTCTGGCATAGATTCCAGCAATTTGCAATCATGAAAACTGAGCTGTTTTAGATGGATTAGATGAGAAAGTTGAGGCAAAATGCAAAGATGACCGGAGATTACCAGATCTGTTAAACTGGTAGGAAGCTTCGGTAGCGACTGAATCATGCTGCAGCCCTTTAAATCAAGTTCTTCAAGACAAGAAAGTTTCGTAGTTAATTCAGGGAAGCCAGAAATGCACATAAAACTTAATCGAAGGATCTTCAATGAAGACAACCCATCTATAGGAACTTCCCCTCCCAGACTCCGGCAGAATGAGGCAATTAATACTTCAAGTTTGCCCAACTTGCTAATAGTCCTGGGTAAACTACTCAATTTCTTACAGTAAGCAATATTCAAAATGTGCAAGTTTTTCAAATCCCCAATGGATTTAGGTAATTCTGAAATTTCTGCACGTGACAAGATCAGTTCAGTCAATGATTCATCACACCTTACTTTGCTGGCCGGTGCTAGTGACCTTTGAGCCCATGCCATAAACGAAACTTTGCTTGCACTGCTTACAGCACGCCCTTCTACATCCAGGACTCACAATTTTTATTGTGAAGTGTTCCCAGATAATGGACTTCTTTTTTCTCCACTTGTTGGGCTGTGTTTCAGGAGATTTCACATCGTTGTTTTCTTCTGGGGTTGCCATCTTCTACCTAAAAACAAATTCCTGCCCAATAAAGTCAGATAAAACAACAAAAGAAAAAAGACAGGTATGAAAGAGGAGATTTAGAATATTTTGACAGCATGAGGCAAGATATATTAGAAAAATCACTGATGAATGGACTTGAACCAAATATTAAAGTAAGATGGACAGAAGATCTGTACAAGGATTAAAAATATTTTAAAATAATTGAACAAAGGTGGCCAATCATAGGGAATTGATAAATTAGCTTTCAATATGATGATGAGAGTTTAGAGATGTTTAGCTAGCAATAAAACATCATTTTCCCCTTTATATAGGTCAGGGATCTAAACTCTGGTGAATGTTCGTGCATAAAGTCCACACCAAAAGCACTCCAAAAACCAGAAGGCAGACTACACAGGTACCTGCATTTTATACTCAGGAAACACAATCTAGTAGTAGCTTTAACATTCGATACCTCATCTCACAGATCCAGCATGAGTTATCTTGGTTGGTGGTTGGTGATCTATGTGTCAAGAAAGAACCAACTTGCGTTGCCTGTCCTAGTTATAGAATTCTAACTCTCGATCTGGCTGAAAAGTGCAAACAACAGTAGGCTAATGAATCTTTTTCACAAGCTAATTTAAATTCTGAAAGTCAACTTACACGCAATCATCAAGTGCAACCAAAGAACTTACATCTGAATGAAAAGTAAGGGAACTACACAAATCACCTTAATCTCCTAGATATATCAAGCACGAAAAAGCATGCAAGCATGGAGAAAAGTATTGAACAAAGGGAAAACTCCAAGCATATCCCAATTACAGAGAACTAACCGAGACAAAAAGTGAAAATACCGCGATTGCTAATGCCCTTTTTTCAGTCGTTGGAATAGAAGTAAAAGCTTTAACGCATCCGCTGGTATCAGACTTGCACTTTTCAGTCAATTAAAAAATTTCAGAACGTACCACACAAAATTCATTAAAAGGTCTGCCAGCGTACACTACGAATTGAGCGAGAGGTGGTTGTTCTTTAGAAATCCTCGATAACTCATGGAACAAGCAGACACACGTGTTGTGATTCCTCTCCGCCAATAAGTGTATGCCCAAAAAAACCAAAGCATTAAAGAGAGCAAAATCTAGCTGATCAATGGAGTACCAACCAATTCCCAATGCCCATTTCGAAAGACTCGAACTTTTTGTAAGAATACGGTGCAAAGCTACCAATCGTCCATCGAACAAGTCACACAGCGTCTCCACCTTCGAACTGGCCATGGTTGGGTTGGTGGTCGGAGCTTTCTTCCTGGTTGCAGAGGCACCGTCCGGGACCTCGGCCCAATCACGGCGGTCAAACGAAAGACACAATCGAAACAATTTTTGAATTTGGGGGCGAAGGCTTTGCGTGAGCCGGAGTTTTCCCTTTCAGTTTCTTTCAAAATCCTTCGCCTTTCAACCCTCATCGCCGCCGCCGCTCCATTTGTTGGATGAATGTTGCTGCTGCTGCTGTTGAAGAGCGAGCAATTGGAGCTCCTTCTGGCGGATGAGAAGCACCATTCTCTCGTTCTCGAGCCCTCTTCCGCTCTTTCTCGAGCTTGGCTCTCTTCATCTCCATCTCCATCTGGGTTCCATCAACGAATCTCCGGTTCACAAATGCCTCCAAAGATCACGCCACCTCAACCATTGGGTTCCGTCAAAATAATATAAAACGAAAGACATAAATTTTTATCTTCAGTCCACTGCTACGAATCTTCCTTCCCTCTCAGAAATGAATCTCCTATTCTCGATCTTGCCAATAAAGACAACTTTTTTTTTGTTTTTTACCCCCAACAAGGCCAAATGCCCCCACATACAGTACCAGACTTCTTTTTCCCAATGTAACGAAACAACAGAGGCATTCATTGCCACGGAGCCCAACAGATAAAAAGATCAGACCCGAGTCTGCGAAACCTCAAGAAACCCCGAAATGCTGCAACACCGAGAGCCTGGAAAGCCTCATCCATGGAGTGCAAGATTCCCCTTTTTTTTTTCCCTTTTTTTTTTTTTTAACTCGGTTCAGGATATACAGCGAGCATAGCAACCGGCTTTGAGGAGGGAGGTTTTCTGGTGGGAGCCGACAGAAGAGAACTGCCCATGTTTTAAAGGAGAAGTCACGCCCATCTTCGGAAGCCAAAACACACGAGAATACAAAAAAAAAAGTCGCGGAGGCAGAGGTGGACGTAAGCCGGCGCGCGGGCGTGTCCCACCTCCCATCTCAATCTTCCAAAACGCCGGCGATTCAGACTGAATGGGCCGGCCCATGATTACATGGAGAGGCCGGGCCTGCACCAATATTTTCTCGCGATGCGCCTACCAATTTTTGTGGGCAGGCATCATCATGCACGTGGAGAAAATGGACGTGGGAGCCGTGCGCATGGGCCATTCAAATTTCCTCCTTCTTTGTCTTGAATAAGCGTAACCATGCGCTGCGGATCTGTCCCACTCCATTTAATAGGCCAAATCTTGGTGTTCTTGTACCATGGATTTAATCGTGCGACACACGATGGGTCAATTTTTTTTTTTTTTGGTACAGACACGATGGGTCAATATTCATATCAACTGTAGCCATAAACATAGCAACATTCCTATTGCCAATTATGGGGACCACTTCTTCTTCGAGGCCTTTCATTTCGACTAGATTGTGGCATTTTTCGACTCTTAAAAACTTCGGATGTGTTAATTATGAGAGGTCTGGTCTTATAAGGGACTGGTACCTATCGAAAAAAGCCTTCAAGTTTTTCAATCTGTCGAGGACATGAACTTGGAATAGATCATCAATCACTAGTGAAGCATTTGATTCGAAATCACGATTCCAAACATCTCAAAAGACTGTGGGTGTTCAAGGCCATCGAGGTTGGACAACTTCTTGCATGCAGATACTTCTAGTTTTGCTAAGGATTTTAGTCCTTTCGGACCCTTGATTACTGTTATCTCATTGCACCCTTTGATACGTAATTTTGACAAGAATTCCAAACTAGACAAACTTGGCAACTCTTTCAACTTATAACACCGGGAGACAAACAAGGTTCAATATTCGTGAGGAAGCTCTGGCATGGATTCCAGCAATTTGCAATGCTGAAATATAAGCTCTTTTAGATGAATTAGCTGAGAAAGTTGAGATAACGTGCGATTCTGACAAGTGACTCGTAGAACTATTAAACTGGCAAGAAGCTCTGGAAATGATTGAAAATCACAACGACTAGTTAAATCAAGGTGTTGCAAAGAAGATAGCTCACTGATGCTTTGTGGCGCAAAGCGTATGCACATTATTGTGGCCCATCCATAATGCCCTGTGCGTAGTAAATTTAGTCAACCATTCCAACCAGCCAACTGAACCAAAAGTATGATAGAGACGACAATCACCGTCGTATTACTAACAAGCATTAATTCTTCAATTATTTTTCTCATCCGTCCCATCCCAACTCAGCTACTCTTTCTTTCCGAGTCACCAAGGCCATCATGAGCCTCTTCTTTTTTTGGTGTCGGTCAATGTGAAACACACTGAGTTTGCCACCGGCGGTTTGCGCGGCCTTCGTTCCTCGGATTCAAGTCTAGGGGTGAGCACGGTTCTAGGGTAGAACCGAGAACCGAAGAACCGGACCCGGTGGGTCCAGTTCGATTCCCGGTTCCAAGGTGATAGGTTCCAGTTCCCGGTTCCAAATTTTTAGGAACCGCCGGTTCGTTCCGGTTCCTAGGAACCGGAACCGATTTACTTTACCCTCTAAAAACCCTAACTTTCGTCAGTTTCTTGTTTCTTCCCCTGGCTCCATTCCTTGTTCCCGTTCATTCCCGAGACCTCCCCCTCTCGCTCGCCCCTAATCTCTGCTCCTCTCGTGTCTCCATTTTGACTCCCCTTCCCCACCGCGGCGTGTCGTTAGATTTCAATTTTGGTAATTGCTATTGATTTCCCGCATTCGAGTATTCGTACTTTGGTTTTTGAAGTTCTGGTTTCTCCGGATCGAAACGGCGCCCGCTGGATTGCTTTAGATGGATGTTGGCTCGAGCGTGTGATGTTCGGCATTGTTCCCGTGAGAAGTTCTTGCCCTTTGATGATTCTTTATTGCTGCCTGGTTAGCTTATTTCCAGCATTGTTCTGTTGTTTTTAACGGAGGATTCGTGAATTGGCTTTCCCGATTGACCGTTTCGCAATTTTTAGTGATTGAAAGGGATTGGGACCGTCCGCAATGCTGATGGTGGACTGAAAAGCCGAACGAATTTGAATGCAGCTTTTATCTTAGCTTTATGTATTTTGACGCGCATATGTACCGGGATTTCATTCCTTTTTCGCTGCTTGCATCGGTCGGCTGAGCTAAAGTAATTACAAAACGCGTGAAAGAAGTGTTTGATGCAGAACAAATCAGAAGAGGTTGTTAGTACTAGATTGTCTACTCCTAGTAATGCTGGTTGCGGGTCATCTATTAATCACGGAAGGTATCGTAACTTTCAAATACCGTAATTTTAGATAGCGGTCGTCTTCTGGGCTCTGTCGTGGTGTTACTCTAGAGAACTTTGCTTTGATGACCATGGACATATAGTACTTTGGGAATTTCAAATCCAATTCTAGGTAATTTGCTGGATTGGTTGGGGGATGACTAAGTTGATATCAATTTCTACAGATGAAGCAGAACAAAATTGCAATTAAAAGGCCTTGGAATCAAGTCATTCAATGATGGAAACGCTTCAAACTTAAGATCTGGTGTTATGATCAGTGGGAATTATTTGATTTATGTGATATTCAAAAAGCAAAGCTACCAAAGATGCAATTTGATTCGATAAAATTGTCTTAAGATATAGCAATCACTTTGTTTCACTTCTGTCGCTTTAAATCATCATTACTTTTGTTGTTGCTATGAAATATAAATTGTATATTTTGGGCAACTCATATTTGTTTCCTTCCATACCTCTGTAGGTTGTTATAAATTGCAACATTCTTCTGGAATATGGCTATCTGTTAGGGGCCTCATCAGTTAGGTGGAGGCCCTGATCTTCACTTCTCTGATTCCCCAAGCAGTGGTAGGTTGAACTGCAGAGCATTTGTTACAATATCTTGCTGCTTTCCTGGATATTTTCATTATCTTGCTGCTTTCCTCCTCAATAATTGTTACAATTATAGTTTAGTTCTATCCAGGCATTTGTAAACTTGGCATTATATCCCTTGAATATCACATCAGAGCATTGTGTATGTATCATTCAGATGATCTAATATTGCGTTTATTTTCGTTTTGTTTAATTCAAAACAAAATTAAAAAAAAAGAACCCGTTGGAACCTGGAACCGACCCTGGAACCCCGTGATGGGTAGGTTCTAGGTTCCACGTTCCAACGGGTAGGTTCCAGGTTCCTCATTTTGAAGAACTGTGCCCGGAAATGGTTCCGAGTTTCTAGGCAGAACCTACCCGGAACCTGGAACCCCAACCACTCACCCCTATTCAAGTCTTTTCGCAAACGGGTCTTTGCATGGAAATAACTACCAGAAATCTTGTCTTCCACGGAAACATTTGATGGAAATCAACGGCGACTTACCTAAGGGAACTATTTGGGAGACATGCCATAAATGCTTTCCCGAGAAATGAAAGATGAGGAGCTCCTAAAAGTCATACATGAAAGCTCAGGTTCCTAAAAGTTAAGGATTGGGTCTTTCGAAATTTGCAGGATTCAGGCTTTGTGGTCAAACGTGTGACTGTTTGTTCATTGAATTTCGGTTGTGCATTTCTCGTGATAAAGACATCATAAATATCATAATTTTCGTATAATACTTACTTAAGTGCCACAATGTTTTTTTTTTTTTTTGTGGTAAGGGCCACAATATCTTTTTATTGCTTGATTGCCATAATTTATGTACAACACTCATTTGAATGTTATAATTTTTTTTTTAGGTTAATACCACGAAAAACTCTAAACTGGTACATTTGTGACAATTTTACCCCAAACTATTTTTTTGACCATAAAAAACTCTAAACTGGTATACTTGTGACAATTTTACTTCGAATTATTTTTTTGACTATCAAAAACCCCAAATTTGGTACACTTGTGACAATTTTACCCGAACTATTTTTTTGACCACTAAAACCCCAAACCCCAGTATACATGTGACAATTTTACCCTGAACTAATTTATTATTATTATTATTTTATTTTTTTTCAATTTTTTTATTAATTTTTATTTTTTTCTTTACTTTTTTTTTTTTTTTCCTTAACCTCGACCCGGATCAGTAGGACCGTAGCCGGCCGGAAGCCTTGGTCGTCGGTGGGGCGGCCCCGCCCCATTCGTGGTGAGGGCCTCCCACCCCGGCCGACCGAGGCCCTCGCCGGCGATTGGCAGTAGTCGGCCTCACCGGCATTGGGCAAGGTCGGCCTCGCTTGGGCAAGGCTCAACCTCGCCCAACCCCAGTGAGGTCGAGCCTTGCTAGCGGCCGGTGGGGCCGACCTCGCCGGCCCCGGCCTCTGGTCGAGTCCGGTCCCATTCCGGCGATCATCGGAGGTTAAAGAGAAAAGAAAAAAAAGTAAAAATAAATAAAAAATAAATAAAAAATTCAAAAAGAAAAATAATATTAAAAAAATTAATTCGAGGTAAAATTGTCACAAGTGTACCCTTGGGGGTTTTGGTGGTCAAAAAAAAATAGTTCGGGGTAAATTGTCACAAGTGTACCAGCTTTTGAGTTTTTTATGGTCAAAAAAAAGTTTGGGGTAAAATTGTCACAAGTGTACCATTTTAGGGTTTTTCGTGGTATTAGCCCTTTTTTTTATTAAAATTTTTCAATTGATCAGTTAAATGTCATAATTTTTTTAAAAAAATTAACCACAAGTACTATCTCATAAAGCATTTTCGACATTTGGATGAACGTCGTAAAAAAAATTGGCAGTTAAGTAATCAATTGAAAGTTATGACACTCAAGGGCAATCAAGTGGTCAAAAAAAATTTATAGCACTCAAGTGAGTCACGCACGAAAGTTATGGCGCTTGATGTAATCTTATCCCTGTGTTTCCTTCGCAGGGCTACAAGTGGAGCAATAATGGTTTCCAATTGAGCAGGAAGAACGTTGCCTATAAATAACATGGGCATTGGAGAACCTCATAATAGAAGCAGAGAGAGTCTCAATGATAGAGAGAAAAAGTGAGAGGTGGCTCGTCTGTCGAGTGCGTGTTCGTGTGTGCTTCGATTGCTTCACTATTTGATTTTCAACGTATGCTCTTTTCGTAGTTCTTGATAAAATTGTACGCACCATTCGTGTTTGTTTGAATAAAAGAATGCCCAAACGCTAGATCACCTCTCATTTTTTTTTTCTCCAATGACTTTTCTTCCTTTTTTTTTTTGCAATTTTCTACTTCAAGATGCAAATCGATCAATGGGAAAATATAGGCAAATTTATAAATGAATAAAACGAGTGGATGTAATCATGGAAGAGCCTCGACCGGTGACATGGGCATCCTTGTGAACCAAACCATGGGTAACTGGATTTAGCTGTGGCTGGGGCCCACCGCTTTATGTGGAGCGAAAGACTTTTTGTTGGCTGCTAACATTCGAAGTTAATGCTTGTCGTTACTTGATACGCACAGTTTCGTGGGGTCTTTTACTTGATCTAATTAATGAAATGAAAATTGTGAAAATATCACAAATTTATTATATTTTTATCAACTCAATTTTAAACATTTTAATTTTCTAATTAAATCATAAACCTTTTTACGTTTTTATTAATTGAGCACATTTGATCAATTTTAGTTGGAAATTACTGTAACGCTTAGCTGCGAGTGAGGGCCGTGATCCTTGCTCAGAGGCCAACTAGGGTCAGTGGCCCTCGCATGTGATCGCTGGATTTGATAGAGAAAAGGAAAAAAAATAGAATAAAAAAAAAAAAGAAAAGAATAAAATTAAGAAAAAATTCAATTATTTTAAAAAATTATAACATAAATTATTCATGTTTGCATCGATCGATCACGGTAAAATTCCACATCGGTGATTTTCGGTTAAAATTGATCAAATGAACTCAATTGGAAAAACGTGTAAATATTTACGACTCAATTAACAAAATCGTAAGTATTATGATTGAATTGACAAAAGTGTAATAAGTTTAGGATTTTTTAGACAATTTTCTCAAATATAATTCCACAGTCTCAAGCTACTTGAACTGTCGAGAACAATCATTACCGAGTTGCAACCTTCATGAATTGCATCAATTCAAATAGTTGCTTCAACAAACTGAAAAACTACCACTAAGAAAGGCATCAACAACCCCTGCAAATCAATGCTACATCACGAGATCAACTTGTCATGCCCCGAAACGATTAGTACTAAATCATGCCAAAATGTGAACTCTCAAAAAGAAATTATGGCGTCCAGCTTTGCCTACTTTCTCGTGCCAAAACAAATAGTCCATTTACACAGGCACTTCACTCCTAATCTCACAACATAACCACGTTGCACTTCCACATATGGTTCTCTTTGGGTTTCATGTTACAGATCAAAATGGCATCGTTTCTTTATCGTATATAGCACGATATAATATATCTTGTTATTTCGAACATCCATAACGAACATCAATAGAACAAATCCACCTTGCACATCATAAAAATTCTGATTTTTGAATGAAGATTACTTAAAATCAGAAGACGACTTTTCTGGACAGGATGAATTTGATTAATATTCTGCCCATGGTCAAATTTGACATGCAAATTTAATCAATGAATCCAAAATGGCCTAGGAATCTTCTAAAGCAAATATAGTAGTGGATCATAATGTGCTAGTGAATTACCATGAAAAGAATGGTTAAGGGACCGAGATAACGGAGTTAAAGGATTTCTTGACGAGTGCATATGGCTTGTTCGAAGCAAGTGATCCTCCAATTGGGCATCCTCATGGATAGATATGAGATGGAAAGTATCTGCACAAGCGAATCAACATAACCAAATAGATTTCAAGGGAGGAAACCAATCGTTCTTCAAAAGCAGTACTTCAAGCAGATTGAAACTCAGATTTGCTTGGAATAGACATGGATAGCTTATCCAGGATGAACAAGCTTTATTTGGTGGCTCATGACATCTGACGTGCCTAGAATGCATTCTAATCACTGTTAACGTTGTCAAGAGAATGATTTCTCTGAAGTATCATGTCATACTCCTCGATCAGCTTTCCCGTTCCTTGAATCACATAATAGAAGGAAAACAATATTCTGTTGTCGTGGAAAATGATTAAATTCAACCTAATTATTTTATGCAAAGGGAAAGTAGACAAAAAAGAAAATTTTATAGCCAGTTCCCCATTTCATCAATAAATGTAAAAAAATTGGATATCAAGCATTTTTCGGCCCTAAATGAAAAACACAAATAAAGAAAAGAACTAGCATACCCGAATTGCAATTGGTTCACGAAATGGTTTTTAGCTTTCATTTTTAATGTAAAGGAAAAATAAAAGATTCTTCATTTCTCCTTTTTTTTTTTTGTTCTCTTGAAATTATGCTTGGTTAATAAAAATAAGAACTTCGGATAGGAATGAAAATTTAAACTTGTTTTTTGTGTCTTTGCAATCCATCATTTTGTACTTTCTTTGAACTAATAATCCATCTTTTCATTTGGTGATTACAAAGTCGCATAGTGGGCTATCAAGAAAAATGGTCTGATCAAGTAGGAAATGCTGATGAAATTGGCAATACATCTCTGCCATGAATAATGTGGCCCGCTTTATTTACATTTGAAATGAAACCGTTAAAAGAAGCGATCCATTTTCAAGAAGCCTCTAAACCTCTCCTCTCTATACATGCAACAAAAATCTCGGATATAGTCAAAGAGCCCATAAATTACTTGAGTATACATAGCCTTATGTCTTTGACCTCATTTACAAGCTAACTCTAGAACTTGATGAGTAGGCAAAATTCCAGCCAATGGCCTTTATGGTAGAGTCTGTGGATAGACATGCTTGACTTTTATTGGGTACAGTAGCTTAAAGAGCAATGCGGTTCGGGGCAGCCAGTCTCTTAACTCTCTACTTTTCTGGGGCGGATACAGTTACTGATAAGCAGGAAATGCTAGCACAAAACTATGGAATCCCTAGGGTACCCTTTGAGGCAGAGTGATTTTGCCATTGGCTCGCCTTCAAACTTTTGCGCATCAATCACGAGACCCCGCTGATTTTGCAATTTCAAAATCATGTCAAACATCGTCACTGGTAGGCAAACCTACATGATGACTGTATTGAAACTCCTCATTTTAACCTGGGACACATTTGTTTCTTCATTAGATACCCAAGAGACAATCCAACCACTGTCCTCTCCGACGCCATCTTTCTTAGGGACAAGAATACACCATTGCAGAAGCTGTCCTTTTCGAAATTATGGTACTCGACCTTCATCAACTTCTCGTGATATTTTCCTCTCTAATTCAAGGTCGCTGTAAGGCACACTTCGACATGTACAATGGATTATCAGAATGACTCGAAACACTTTCACTAATACCTTAGAGTCGAGATAGCCCGGACAAGGTTTGTCAAGTATAATTTCACTAGATTTCCATATTTAGCCACTCCCGAATCAAACAAGTGATGCATAAACAATAGGAAACCGATCTTATGCGCTACTTTGGGGAAGTGGACATGGACTAAAGAGTAGAGACTAGCATTGCATTACCACATTCGAGCTTGACTTTGAATTGATGACTTGAGCATAACCACACTTGTTGCAAGCCCAGTCAAATTGGCATTTATGAAAGGGAAGTACATAGAAATTCAAACCCATAAGATTCGACTCTGAACTTCCCCAATTTCCATATTCAATCTCCACTTGTAGGCCACAGGTAAACAGATAGCCTCCATATTTGTTAGGATTTGCATCCACCGGTCTCTAAAGTTGAATCCTCTCGAGAGCCAATCGAACTTGTTTGTACCCCAATTGGGACACGGAAACACCAATGGAAGAGCTCTACATCTTCTCACCACAAACTGCATTGTTGGGCAATATCATTCAAGTTGAGGCTTAGTCTAAGAGGATTTTAACCTTCAAATTAGGCTTCTAGTTCACACTCTCATTCTTCTCTCCCCTCTTCGTGGAACACCCTTCCCCTTTCATTTTTTTTTTCTTTCTTTTGGCCGTGAGTTCCTTTGGCCGTGGGCTCCTCCGCTTCACCGCCCAAGCCGCCGCCGCCGATCGTCGCCGATTGTCGCCACCACCGCAAGCCGTCGTTGATTTCGAGCTTTTACCCCCGCTTTGTTCTAGCCGAAAGTCTAGAACTCGGTAAGTTATGATCTAAACCCTTGCCTAGTAGATCGGGTTGTTTCGGTATAGGTAGACGCTGGGTTGTTGCGATTTTGTGGGCTAAGTTGAATTGCGGGCCCTAGGCTTGAATTCCAAGAATTTTGGTGGAAATTTAGGGGCCGATCAATGCTGTGGTTTGGGGTTTAGTGTGCTGTGGTGTGCTGTTGGGTACGAGAATGGTACCGTTGAGTCCGGGCTCGGAGTTTTGTGTAAGTGTAGTGAAGAGTCGGTAGTGTGATTTTGTGGTTTGAGTGCAGAAAATACTGTTCACGAGCTGTGGGAATACTGTTTACTGTGCTGCGGTGAGTCGTTTGACACGTGATTGGTACCATTAGGTCCGTCTTGAAATTTTATGAAAATCTCGTGAAGGACCGGAATCAATTTGGCGTCGTTTGGTGGGAGAAAAATAGAAATTTATGTGTTTTACGTGTGTTTCAATTATAATTGAGTTGATGTGGTAGAATTGTGTGTGCATTTGTGCAATGGGCTAGTGTAAATATGTTTGATTCGTGCACATTTGGGTTCAATTGAAATGATTGTTCAATTGACCATGTGTTATGCTGAGTTAGCCGACGCGGGTAAGTCGCGTCTAAACCCAAATTAGGACTTCGGGTATTGACGGGTGATTTTGGGCAAAATCAGTATGGAATTAGGTGCGGAATGGCATGAATAGGGAGTGGAAATTTTATGGCGGGCATAAGGAATTAATTCGGACAATATTTATTAGAAATTCAGAAAATTGGGTCTGCGAATTACTGTTCATATGCCTCGAAACACTGTTCACCAGCTGTAAATTACTGTTCACGGGGCTGTGAGGGTCCGATTGAGGCGCGAGTTGAATTTTTGGAACCTAGAAATAATGGCGAGAAAGTCCCGTGAAGGATCGGAATTAATCCGACGCCATTTGATTGGAGAAAAATGGGAATTATCGTGTTGGATGTATATTTAAATTTTTAGTGAATTGTGGTAATTAAATTGAGTATACTGTTGTGCAATTAAGTGATTGAATATGGTTGTTCGGTGCACACGTGAGCTAAACTGAATTATTTATTGACATTGGTCGTGCGAATTGTTGAGTGAGCATGTTTTATGTGTGAAATGATGTGTGCACGAACCCCGTGTGTTGGGTCAGTTGCGTGTGGTAAACGTGTGTTGAGCGTGTACTTGAGAAAGAAGGAATGGTGATGTGGTTAAGTGGGGGTGCAAGTGTGTGCACAGAATTTGAGGCAAAGTGGCATGAGAAAGTGAGTTGATCGGGCCGAGTATCATAAACTCAGGCACGATCACGAGGTCTGTTGCATTTGGCACAGCCGAGGCTCGAAGAGCAAGAATGAGTTCGGTCCGAGGCACAACCAATCACGGTGAGACCGGATTGGACCGAGGCATTAAAAGCTCGGTTCCGATCATGTAGGCCTTTCGTGACGGCATGGGCTGAGGATAGTGTGAAAGTGGATCGACCGAGCGCAGGATGCCGGGCGCGATCGAGGGCTGAGGCATGTTTACGCTGGCCGAAGCGTTGGTCGCAGAAGGTACCGAGGCGCATACATTTACGCCGGTCAATCGGCAAGCGATATGGGGGAAGGATGAGTGGTCGCAGGTACCGAGGCGCATACGCGTCACCGGCAAGTGATGTGGGAAGTGATGAGTGGTCGCAGTGTACCCGAGGCGTGTACGCTTACGCTGGGTCACCGCGAGTGATGTGGGAAGTGATGAGTGGTCGCAGGTACACGGGCGTGTACGTTTACGCAGGTCACCGGGCGGTGATGTGGGAAAGAGGAATTGAGAATGGAAAGAATAATGAAGTGGAGGTGGAAGGTGCGTATGGTTAGTGGATTGTAAACATGGTATTTTGTTGGGTGTGTGATTTGTGGAAAATTTCGCATATTATGTCATGTGTTTTTAAAATAAATTTTTATAAGTGGACTAACGTGCAAAGCGCGCGTGTTGAGAGTTCAAGGGTGGGTATTCGTATGTTCTGTGGTTGATTGATGGGTCGTGTGTTTATCTATGTCTAGAATAACGTGATAGCCTAGGTAGGGTTTAGGTTACAACTTATTGAGAAGTGTCTCATGGTTGTATAAACCAAACCATTTCAGATCCCCCGCCTGAGCGATGAATAATCCGCCCGCCACCACCAACGTTTTGGAGTTCCAGTGCATACAGAGTATGAGACAGCTGAGTTTCAAATGGGAGACAGGATTATGTGGAGTTAGATTCTGAGTAGACGCCAAGCAAGGGGTGTTAAAGGTTGCTACGGGTTGGATGGCAGGTCATCGATTTTTGTTCTTACTCTAGAAGGGTTAGTAATGTGTGCACTGGTAAACTAAAGTTTGTAATTTTCTAAATATGGTGGTACAAGTTTGATCGAGTGAAATGGAAATGAAATATGGATATGTATATTCTCCCTTAATGCCTCCCCAATTTTTATATTGTCCGGGATTAATTGTAATATCCGCTGTGGTTGTAATTCTCTGATGATTATTTGAGGTCAGCGACATTCCTGGGAGGTCGCTTGAATCGACCAGAGGCGGATGTCGCGTGTCCGTTAGGGTTCGGGGCGTGACAACCTTTAAGTCTGAAAATGAAATGAACAGAATTATTGAGGCAAGGCCTTGGTCTTTCTCTAGCAATCCTTTGGTGCTTAAACAATGGACATCGACTACTTCACAGTACAGTTATGATTACACACATTACGAGTTTTGGGTTCAAGTGCATGGATTACCTATGGATTGGGTCTCGGAGGAAACCATAAGGCGAACAGCAGCAGCAGCAGCGAGCTTGGTAACTGAAGTGAAAATTGATACAAAGGCGTTTAGCTCCTATACAGTGGAAATGCTAGAGTAAGAATTGATTTATCATCCCCCTTGAAACCCGGGACATTTGCCAGTCAAGGAGGAAAGAAACCATGGGTGGACTTTAAATATGAGAGATCATTGCACTTTTGTTATGCATGTGGTTGCATAGGCCATTATGCCAAGTTCTTTCAGGAAGAATAATAAGGCAAGAACTGGTTAGAAACTGATGATCCTAGTTGTGTTGGAAGAAGAGCCCTCTTTGGAAGCTGTTCTATGCAAAACCAGAGGATATAACCATAGATGATGAGATTATTCCAGAAACTCCTACCCCCACCCTACAAATGGTGTCCTATGAGCCTACAGGAAAGAATCCCTTGGTTCCTAGAAGTGGGAACAATATGGGAAAGTCAGCATAGATTTTTTCCAGGGAGATAGAAGCAATTGGAAAAGGTGGCATTAGACCATACAAAAACAAAGAAAAGAGCTTGATGCTGATAAAAGCTCCAAACCACTCTACATTGCTATAAGACAGCTCAAAAGGCCCCCAAAAGAAATGTAGCAAGGGGAAGAAAACAAGTGGAAACAAAACACAATGAAGGTAGAGTCCTTACGCTTCTCAAAGGCTCAACTCTCTTGCTTTAGATGAGACCAAACTTTTGGAGACTCCAATTCAGGTTTTGGAGGATCCTAAGATACATGTTTTGGCGGCTATCACTAATAAGCCACTGAGGTTCCCATGAAATTTTTTGCTGGAAATGTCAAGGGTTGGGCACACCCAAGACAATCTTGGCATTGAGGCTCTGGAAAGGCCCAGCATTATTTTTATCATGGAAACAAAGAATCAAGAACTTGTGGTATGATTGAACGGAATAATATTCACTTTAGGAATGGCACCCATTTTATGCTTGCTCTCCGCAACCATTTTGCCAAGGTAGTTAGAGACAAAGGCCTTTCTCTCAAGCCGGTCCGAGATAATCCTCGGAATAGAAGGATTCAAGCCAGTTGGGGCACATCTGACTCCATTTTTAGCTGACCTCCTCTTGTAGTCTGTGTTTTTATCTTCTGTTGGCTGCCTGCTAGCCTTCCTTGTATTGCACTCCTATGCTTTCTCAGATTAGCTGCAACACCTTTGTACCGGTCAGGACACTCTGTCTCCTTAGGTACAAGGTTTGTGTATTCAGCCTCCTTTGCTGTAAATTACGCGTTGAAAAGCTATATACTACTTACCTTACCAAAAAAAAAAAAAGAACCTGTGGTATGAGCTTGAAACGAATCCAATTCTAGAACCGTGCCTTTGGTGGATACAAATGGAATTGTAGGGGATCAGCAATTTTACGGAATGACAGGGGTAACGCTAACAATGGAATCAGTCACAAATGAAATGTTTAACCTAATTTGTAAAGATAGTGGAAAACAGATGAGAATTACCTTTGTACACATTCCAATAATCAGCCTCCAAACTAGCTTCCTTCCATTTGGTTGGGGGTGGGGGGGACTGAACTTCAATGAAATTTTGCTTCACTGGGAAAAAGTAGGCAAGCATATGGTGGAGCACCATAGGTTAGTGGCTTTTTGAGATATTAGACGTTATAAATGCATGCTCTCTAATGGATCTTGAATGTAAAGGACGTGCATTTACACGGACAAATAATAGGAATGGAGATGCCTACGTGAAAGAAAGACTAGATAGAGCTCCATGAAATGTAGAATGAAGAGTGACATCCCAGAAGTGGAAGCATATGCATTGCTTGTTATAGGCTCCAACCATAGTCCTATTTTGCTAACTCTCTCAGCAGAACCTGCAAAAAGAAAGAGAGAAATTAAGTTTGAAGCATACTATCTTGAAGATAATGAATGTAGTCGGCTAGTAAGTTCAGTGTGGAATACTCCGAGCATGGAAATGAACGCATTCTGAACAAACTACAAAAAAAAGTAATAGAGGCCCTAAAGAAGTGGAGCAAGCGGAAGTTCTCTAATGCTAATAGTCAAATCAACTGCTTGAATAGGGAGCTTTAGGAATCAACAAATGAGCAGAGCTTGCATCATGACAAGTACAAAAAGCAGCAACTGAAAATGCAAATTGAATATCCGTGGAAACAAGGAGAAATTTACTTTGGGGTATGTGCTCCGAATATCTTGGCTGAATAGGGGTGATAGAAATCTTCGAGGAAGCGCAATGGAATGAGCACATGCTGTTCTCTTTTTTGATGAGCATATGGTAAATGATATTCTAACTATCCCACTCTTAACAACACCGACGGAAGACAAGCTACTCGGACACGCAACCAAGCGGGAGGCTATGCTGTTAAAAGTGGCTACAACCAACTCCAAAACATTGAGACTAAGCATGAGGCAAATCAAGCCTCATCGCCCTACCAAACTCAAAAAGCTCTCTGGACTAAGGCATGGAATCTAAAGACTCAACCCAAAGTAAGGGTTTTTACATGAAGTGTGTGCCAAAATGCCCTACCCACAAGAGAAAACCTATTCAGAAGGAAGATTGTACCTGAGTCGACATGCCCTCTTTGCGAAAAGGAACCTGAAACTGTCAAACATCTGTTCCTTCTTTGTCAAAGGACGAAAAAGATAAGGTTGGCCTCGAGATCGGCATTCGGTTTCAAATCAGGATGTTACTTGAATTGAAGGTTGGCCATTGAAGATTGGTAATCACCTCAAAGCCCCCGTTTTTCGAACTGATCAGTCACTTTTTGGCACTTTTGGACATAAAGATATTCCTCTATTTTCAAGCATCACTTACCAGATCCAGCAATAACAATGGTGTCTACCATGGCTATGCATATGAATCTCTCGAAATGGAATGGCCAAGAATCAGAGAATAGAAACAACCCAGGACACTTACCCATATGATGGAAACCACCAAGTCCTCAAGCTAAACATCGACAGAACTTTCCATGAAGGATCTTATGAAGGTTCCATGGCGTGCGTCTGCCATGATTTTGAGGGGAAACTAATTGATGGGTCTGCAATAAACTAATTGATGCCCCTTTTTCAAGTAATTGGGCCCGTACTCAGTGAATGAAAAGCTTGCTCACAACCAAAAAAAATTTGTTAACATTAACTATAGAAAATGTATAGTTGATAAAAATAAATTTCATAATGAAAGAAGTTACAAACTTACTAATTTATTGACATATTTGTAAATTTATTAGAGTGTTACACTTGTAAAATTTGAGGAAAAGTTGGTTGCTAACTTATCCATCGGAACGTTGGTTAAATCATTTTATGGTTTGTAAAATTTGATGAGGCACTGTGACCCATCTTAACACCTCCAATGATCCAGAGCATGACTACCCCTGAAGCATTGTGTCAACTTTCACGAACTATTCAAAGACAAAAGTACGATGCATATGAAATGCTGATGAATTTGGCAATACATCTCAAAAATGAATAGTGTGACCTGCGTTATTACCTTTGATGGGAATCATGAATTGTTCCGACTTTGTGGCCAAAGTGATCGACTGATCGAAGCATTCTTTTTCATGAACCAATTTTTCTCTGCCATAAGAGTGCCACGAACATATAAATTTCGATAAGTTGCATCCCTGAACGTCTTAATTCCTGGAGCTCTGTGATCTCCACAAGTTCATGGGAAATTGACCCCCCATCATTCCATTCAATCTTCAAAAATTCGACCAATGTGGAGGCCTTGCAGTTGAGTCCCTCATTTTACGATCTATCCACAAATTTGACTTTCTCTAGGCCCCGAGCATCACGAAGCTTCCAACACTTTTCAATGCACAAACAGTCCAGCTTATCGAAGCATGAGAGGTCTGGTAATGTTTCAATGGATTTGCTCCCCCTGATATCCAATCTTTCCAAGTTTTTCAACCTCTCAAGGCCTTTAATTTCGATTAAATTGTGGCGATTGCTAGCCATCAATAGCTTCAGACGTGTTAACTGCAAAAGGTCCGGTCTTATGAGGGACTGGCAACTGTAGATTGTCAGCTCTTCCAAGTTGTTCAATCTGTCGAGGCCTTGAAATAGATCATCATTCACTATAGGACCATCTAACTGTAGATGTTTGAACAACTCCCTGCATGTGGATAAGTCTATCCCCACCATTCCCAAGCATCTCAAAGACTCCAGATGTTCAAGGCCGTCTAGGTTGGACAGCTTATTGCATCCAATTACATATAACTCTCTTAAGGATTTTAATCCTTCTAGACCCTTGATTTCTGTCAGCTCCTGCCATGCTTCGATACCTAATATTGACAAGAGTTGCAAACTCGACAAACTTGGCAACTCTTTCAACTTATAACACCCGGAGACATAGAGCTTCAATATTCCTGAGGAAGCTCTGGCATAGATTCCAGCAATTTGCAATCATGAAAACTGAGCTGTTTTAGATGGATTAGATGAGAAAGTTGAGGCAAAATGCAAAGATGACCGGAGATTACCAGATCTGTTAAACTGGTAGGAAGCTTCGGTAGCGACTGAATCATGCTGCAGCCCTTTAAATCAAGTTCTTCAAGACAAGAAAGTTTCGTAGTTAATTCAGGGAAGCCAGAAATGCACATAAAACTTAATCGAAGGATCTTCAATGAAGACAACCCATCTATAGGAACTTCCCCTCCCAGACTCCGGCAGAATGAGGCAATTAATACTTCAAGTTTGCCCAACTTGCTAATAGTCCTGGGTAAACTACTCAATTTCTTACAGTAAGCAATATTCAAAATGTGCAAGTTTTTCAAATCCCCAATGGATTTAGGTAATTCTGAAATTTCTGCACGTGACAAGATCAGTTCAGTCAATGATTCATCACACCTTACTTTGCTGGCCGGTGCTAGTGACCTTTGAGCCCATGCCATAAACGAAACTTTGCTTGCACTGCTTACAGCACGCCCTTCTACATCCAGGACTCACAATTTTTATTGTGAAGTGTTCCCAGATAATGGACTTCTTTTTTCTCCACTTGTTGGGCTGTGTTTCAGGAGATTTCACATCGTTGTTTTCTTCTGGGGTTGCCATCTTCTACCTAAAAACAAATTCCTGCCCAATAAAGTCAGATAAAACAACAAAAAAAAAAAAAGACAGGTATGAAAGAGGAGATTTAGAATATTTTGACAGCATGAGGCAAGATATATTAAGAAAAATCACTGATGAATGGACTTGAACCAAATATTAAAGTAAGATGGACAGAAGATCTGTACAAGGATTAAAAATATTTTAAAATAATTGAACAAAGGTGGCCAATCATAGGGAATTGATAAATTAGCTTTCAATATGATGATGAGAGTTTAGAGATGTTTAGCTAGCAATAAAACATCATTTTCCCCTTTATATAGGTCAGGGATCTAAACTCTGGTGAATGTTCGTGCATAAAGTCCACACCAAAAGCACTCCAAAAACCAGAAGGCAGACTACACAGGTACCTGCATTTTATACTCAGGAAACACAATCTAGTAGTAGCTTTAACATTCGATACCTCATCTCACAGATCCAGCATGAGTTATCTTGGTTGGTGGTTGGTGATCTATGTGTCAAGAAAGAACCAACTTGCGTTGCCTGTCCTAGTTATAGAATTCTAACTCTCGATCTGGCTGAAAAGTGCAAACAACAGTAGGCTAATGAATCTTTTCACAAGCTAATTTAAATTCTCAAAGTCAACTTACACGCAATCGTCAAGTGCAACCAAAGAACTTACATCTGAATGAAAAGTAAGGCAACTACACAAATCACCTTAGTCTCCTAGATATATCAAACGCGAAAAAGCATCCAAGCATAGAGAAAAGTATTGAACAAAGGGAAAACTCAAGCATATCCCAATTACGGAGAACTAACCGAGACAAAAAGTGAAAATACCGCGATTGCTAATGCCCTATTTTCAGTCGTTGGAATAGAAGTAAAAGCTTTAATGCATCCACTGGTATCAGACTTGCACTTTTCAGTCAATTAAAAATTTCAAAACGTACTACACAAGATTCATTAAAAGGTCTGCCAGCGTACACTACGAATTGAGCGAGAGGCGGTTGTTCTTTAGAAATCCTCGACAACTCATGGAACAAGTAGACACGCGTGTTGTGATTCCTCTCCGCCAATAAGTGTATGCCCAAAAAAACCAAAGCATTAAGAGAGCAAAATCAAGCTGATCAATGGAGTACCAATCAATTCCCAATGCCCATTTCGAAAGACTCTAACTTTTTGTAAGAATACGGTGCAAAGCTACCAATCCACCATCGAACAAGTCACACAGCGTCTCCACCTTGAATTGGCCATGGTTGGGTTGGTGGTCGGAGCTTTCTTGATTGTCATAATTTATGTACAATGCTCACTTGAGTGTTATAATTTTTTTATTATAACTTTTCAATTGATCAGTTGAATATCATAACTTTTTAAAAACATTCACTATAAGTGCAATGTCACAAAGCATTTTTGGCATTTGGGTGAACGTTAAAAAAAAATCAGAAACTAAGTAATCGATTGAAAGTTATGGCAATTAAAGGAAATCAAGTGGTCGAAAAAAAAATTATAACACTCAAGTGAGTGCCGTGCATTTAAAGCTATGGCACTTGTTGTAATCTTATCCCTGCATTTCCCTCATGGGGCTGCAAGTGGAGCAAGAACGGTTTCCAATTGAGCAGGAGGAACGGTGCCCATAAATAACAAGGGCATTAGAAAGCCTCGAGAATAGAAGCAGAGAGAGTCTCACAGATAGAGAGAAAAAAGCAAGAGCTGGCTCGTCCATTGAGCGCGTTCGCATGAGTTTCGATCGCTTCATTATTTGATTTTCAAGTACGCTCTGTTTGTAATTCTTGATAAAATTGTATGCACCATTCGTGTTTGTTTGAACAAAAGAAAGCCCAAACGCTAGATCACCTTTCATTTTTTTTTTTTTGCTTATGCAATAACTTCTCTTCCTTTTTTTTGCAATTATCTACTTCAAGATGCAAATCAATCAGTGGGAAAAATATAGGCAAATTTATAAATAAATAAAACGAGTGGATTTAATCGTGGAAGAGCCTCGACCGGGGACGTGGGCATCCTTGCGAACCAAACCATGGGTAACTAGATTTAGCTGTGGCTAGGGCCCACCGCTTTATGTGGTGTGAAAGACTTTTTGTTGGCCAATAACATTCAAAGTTAATGCTTGTCGTTACTCGATGCGCATTGTTTCGTGGGGTCTTTTACTTGATCTAATTAATGGAATGAAAATTGTGAAAAAACACAAATTTATTATATTTTTATCAACACAATTTTAAACATTTTGATTTTCTAATTAAATCATAAACCTTTTTACGTTTTGTTAATTGAGCACATTTGATCAATTTTAGTCGAAAATCACCGTAACGCTAGCTGCAAGTGAGGGGGTCGCTATCCTTGCTTAGAGGCCAACTAGGGTCATTGGCCCTCGCATGTGATCGCTACATTTGATAGAGAAAAGGAAAAAAAAAATAAAAAAAAAAAGAAAAGAACAAAATTATTAAAAATTCAATTATTTTAAAAAAATTATAAAATAAATTATTCATATTTGCATCGGTCGTGTCATAGCCGGTGTTTACGTCGATGATTTTCGGTTAAAATTGATCGGATGAATTCAATTGGCAAAACATGTAAAAATTTATGACTCAATTGACAAAATCAAAAGGGTGATTGAATTGACAAAACTGCAATAAGTTTAGGATTTTTTAGATAATTTTTCCAAATATAATTCTAGAGTCTCAACTTGAACTGTTGAGAACAATCATTAACAAGTTGCAAACTTCATGAATTGCGTCAATTCAAATTGTTGCTTCAACAAACTGAAAAACTATCACTGAGAAAGGCATCGACAACTTCTGTAAATTAATGCTACATCACAAGATCAACTTGTCATCCCCTGAATTGATTAGTACTAAATCATGCCAAAATGTGAACTCTAAAAAAGCAATTCGACGTCTAGCTCTGCCTACTTTCCCGTGCCAAAACAAATAGTCCATTTACATAGGCGCTTCACTCCTAATCTCACAACATAACCACTTCCACATATGGTTCTCTTTGGGTTTCATGTTCCAGTTTAAAATGGCATTGTTTCTTTTATCGTATATAGCACGATATAATATATCTTGTTATTTCGAACATCCATAATGAACATCAACAGAACAAACCCACCTTGCACATCGTAAAAATTCTGATTTTTGAATGAAGATTACTTAAAATCAGAAGACGATTTTTCAAGACATGATGAATTTGATTAATATTCTGCCCTTGGTCAAATTTGACACGCAAATCTGATCGATGAATCCAAAATTGCCGGGGAATCTTCTAAAGCGAATATAGCAAAGGATCATAATGTGCTAGTGAATTCCCACGGAAAGAATGGTTAAGGGACTAAGATAACTAGAGTTAAAGGATTTCTTGATGAGTGTATATGGCTTATTCGAGCAACCGATCCTCTAATTGGGCATCCTCATGGATAAATATGAGATGGAAAGTATCTGCACAAGCGAATAAACATAACCAAATAGATTTCAAGGGAGGAAACCAATCATTCTTCAAAAGCAGTACTTGAGAAGATTGAAACTCAAATTTGCTTGTGATAGACGTGGATAGCTTATCTAGGATGAACAAGCTTTATTTGGTGGCTCATGACATCGATGTGCCTAGAATGCATTCTAATCACTGTTAACGTTGTCAAGAGAATGATTTCTCTGAAGTATCATGTCATACTCCTCGATCAACTTCCTCGTTCCTTGAATCACATAATAGAAGAAAAACAATATTCTGTTATCGTGGAAAATGATTAAATTCAACCTAATTATTTTATGCAAAGGGAAACTAGACAAAAAGAAAATTTTTTTAGCCAGTTGCCTATTTCATCAATAAATGTAAAAAAAAATTGGATATTAAGCATTTTCGGCCCTAAATGAAAAACACAAATAAAGAAAGAACTAGCATACCCGAATTGCAATTGGTTCACGAAATGGTTTTTAGCTTTCATTTTTAATGTAAGGAAAAATAAAAGATTCTTCATTTCTCCTTTTTTTTTTCTTGAAATTATTTTTGGTTGGTAAAAATAAGGACTTCGGATAGGAATGAAAATTTAAACTTGTTTGTTGTGTCTTTGCAATCCATCATTTTGTACTTTTTTTGAACTAATAATCCATCTTTTCATTTGGTGATTACAAAGTAGCATAGCGGGCTATCAAGAAAAATGGTCTGATCAAGTAGGAAATGCTGATGAAATTGGCAATACATCTCTGCCATGAATAATGTGGCCTACTTTGTTTACATTTGAAATGAAACCGTTAAAAGAAGCGATCCATTTTCAAGAAGCCTCTAAACCTCTCCTCTCTATACTTGCAACAAAAATCTTGGATATAGTCAAAGAGCCTATAAATTACTTGAGTATACATAACCTTATGTCTTTGACCACATTTACAAGCTAACTCTAGAACTTGATGAGTAGGCAAAATTCCAGCCAATGGCCTTATAGTAGAGTCTGTAGATAGACATGCTTGACTTTTATTGGGTACAGTAGCTTAAAGAGCGATGCGGCTCGGGCAGCTAGTCTCTTAACTCTCTACTTTTCCGTGGTGGATGCAGATTCGATAAGCAAGAAATGCTAGCGCAAAACTATGGAATCCCTAGGGTACCCTTTGAGGTAGAGTGATTTTTCCACTGGTTCGCCTTCAAACTTTTGCACATCAATCACGAGACCTTGCTGATTTTGCAATTTCAAAATCATGTCAAACATCGTCACCGTAGGCAAACCTACATGATGATTGTATTGAAACAAACCTACATGAAACCTGATTTGTATTGAAACTCCTCATTTTAACCTGGGACACATTTTTTTTCTTCATTAGATACCCAAGAGACAATCCAACCACTGTCCTCTCCGACGCCATCTTTCTTAGGGACAAGAATACACTCGTTGCAAAAGCTATCTTTTTCTAAATTATGGTACTTGACCTTCATCAACTTCTCGTGATATTTTCCTCTCTAATTCAAGGCCACTGTAAGGCACACTTCGACATGTACAATGGATTATCAGAATGACTCAAACACTTTCGCTAATATCTTAGAGTCGACAGCCCAGGACAAGGTTCGTCAAGTATAATTTCACTAGATTTCCATATTTAGCCACTCCCGAATCAAACAAGTGATGCATAAACAATAGGAAACCGATCTTATGCACTACCTTGGGCAAGTGGACATGGACTAGAGAGTAGAGACTAGCATTGCATTACCACATCCGGAGCTTGACTTTGAATTGATGACTTGAGCATAACCACACTTGTTGCACAAGCCAGTCAAATTGGCATTTATGAAAGGGAAGTACATAGAGAATTCGGTGCCCATAAGATTCGACTCTGAACTTCCCCAATTTCCATGTTCAATCTCCACTCGTAGGCACGGGTAAATAGATAGCCTCCATGTTTGTTAGCATTTGCATCCACCGATTCTCTAGAGTCGAATCCTCTCGAGAGCCAATCGAACCTGTTCGTACCCCAATTGGGACACGGAAACACCAATGTAAGAGCTCTGCATCTTCTCACCACAAACTGCATTGTTGGGCAATATCATTCAAGTTGAGGCTTAGTCTAAGAGGATTTTAACCTTCAAATTAGGCTTCTAGGAAAAATATACCTCATAAACCGTCCCCGAAAGCGGTTGAATATGTGAAATGTGCAGCTTGATTCTACATAAAACCATTGGATTGAACTCACGTCTCCATAACGTAGCATCACCCCTATCCTCGCATATCTTCCTCGTCATACTTGAAGAACCTACATTCTGTTGACACCTATTTTTAAATTTGCCCAAAATTAATTGCACAAAATTTAGGAGTTAAATTCCTTTAATTCCTAAAACAAAAAAAAAAATATATTTAAATGCATTGCATATAGAAATTAGGAGCATTTGTATTAATAGGGTCTATTAAAATGTTAACTTAAAAAATTTTCAAATAAATAAATAATAAATAAATAAATAAATAAATTATAAAGTAATTAATTAATTAAAAAAAGAGAGAAGAAGGATTAAAAAACAAATCGTCGGTCGGGCCGGGTCGGGGCCGGGCCGACCCGGCCCGTTCTTTTTTTTTCCCCCCACGGGCCTCGACCCTTTTTCTATTTCTTTTCTTCCCCCCCCTCGCGGATCCAACCCGCTCCTTTTTCTTTTCTTTTTCTCTTCCGCTCGGGCCCAGCCCACTCCCTTTTCTTTCTCTTCTTCTTCTTTCCCTCTCCCGCGTGGGGTGGGTCCAGCCCGGCCCTAGCTCCTTCCTTTCTTCTTCTTCCCTCACCCGTCGCTCTCATTCCCTGTTCGCCTCTGCCCACCAATAGTAGCGTGGCCTTACGCACAAGCGTGGCCTGCGGCGGCGCCCTGCGTCACTATCCGGCGGAGGAAGGCCGAACGAGAAAGACGCCGACGGGATTGACATTAATTGCCACCTGCTTCCCATTTCCCTGCTTCCCCTTATCTCCTCCTCGGGCTCGGCTCTCCTCTCGCTCTTTGCATGCCGCATCCTCCGCGCATCGGCCTATGGCCGCTGAATTCGCTGGGCATAAAGTCGGCAGCCGTCACGTACGACGGGAGGCACGGTGATGGCCCTCGCCACTATAAAAGCCGCATTTGAGAGAGAGAGGCCTCGGCCTGGCCATTTTCAAGGAAAAATGAGAGAGAGAGAGAGAGAGAGAGAGAGAGAGAGAGAGAGGGAGAGAGAGAGAGAGAGAGAGAGAGAGAGAGAGGAACAGTCCCACCGATCGCCAGCAGTCGCCACCGCCGTCCCCTCAAATCGCCCGGAGGTCCCCTCAAACACGTCATCCGGATCCGACCAAGTCAATCGCCCGGTCGGATCCGACTCGACCGGTTTTATCTTTTATTTTTATTATTTTATTATTTTATTTTATATTTTTAAAAAATATTAAATAATTAAAAAATTAAAAAATATTTTAAAAAAAGGGTTTTTCTTCTCCTTTTTCTTTTTTTTTAATTTAAAAAATAAAAAATTTCAAAAATTTTGAAAATTTTTTTTTTCTTTTTTTTTTTTCCGTATTTAGTTTTTTTTAAAAAAATTTTAAAAAATTTAAAAAACTTAAAAATTAAAAATTTCTTTAAAAAATATATTTCCTTTTTCTTTTTTCTTATTTCATTTTTTTTTTTTTTTAAAAAAAAATAATTAAAATTCTTTAAAAAAATCTTTTTTTATGTAACTTATCTAAGTATTTTAATCATTTGTTGTATTATTATGCATGTTATTGTCTTATTTAAATTAGACAAATCGAGGTCGTCTGGTAGTAATTTGCATATTATTTTTATTACCGTTGTGTTATTATTATGCATGTTTTAACAGAATTGCATGAGTTGTTGTATTTTGAATGTCATCCGACTTATCTAGGATTAGAACCCTAAGATTGCATATCTACATGACTGCTGATCATTTATGATTATGCACTCGCTTGATCACCTCATATATTAGGAGAAAGGTCCTAAAATTGATCCAAATTGCCCGATAAATGTTTTCCAAAAAAAAAAATGAATAAACTGGGTAAAATGGTACCGAAAGGGCATTAGTTATCCAACTAGTGTAACCAAGTCCCCGAATTCGCTTAATCTACGGTTCGCAGGAATAGGGTGATTCTCCCATTACCTTATTTGGGTTTTTAATTGACCCACCTCAAATCGATTAGTGGCGACTCCTTGGTATAAACCATTTGCATGTTAAATATTTAAACCCTAAGTCGCGATATGGTATGGGCTTGGGAGAGCTTGAGTTAAGTCTTGAACCTAGACTTAGCACGTGTCAAAGTAGCCTCTCTTGTTTTCTCATGTTATTCAAAAAAGGCTCGGGAGGTCGGTCGCGACACATTCCAAGAAAAAACGATTAGCTGCGAAACAAACTAAAAAATCAAGCAATAGTTCAAGAAAAGATGGACATTCATAGATTCGGATCCGCTCTCAAACATTCGAGGAGTGAAGTAAAGCACCTGTTTTCATTACTATGATGGATGACTCCTGTTCATAAAGCATGATGCAATGCAATCAGCTTAAAGAACATCTTGTCGCATCCATATCCCGGATATTGGTTCGGATCACACATCTTTTCCAAAATTACAGTGAAGCTCCCGGTCATTAAAGCATTAGGGGCATGAGAAATTGTCATCACCAAATGAAGAATGAAATAGAAGGATGCAAATTCGATACGTAAAGACACGGACTGATGGTAGAAACATGTGAGATGGTTTAAGCATGATGAAAGACAAGAAAGAGTGCAAGATGATTTCTACCAGTTTTTCCACCGTCTGAGGATGTCACTTTTGACAGGATCAAGGCCATGAATCCACCTTGATTGAGAAACCTATGTATTACCATCTCAATTGACAAACAAAGTAGAATATAGATCCATGAAATTCATCATCTCAACATCGGTGTCTTATATCCGAGAAAAGTAAAAATCTTAGATAGTGCCTCCAAAGGGCTTATTAATCCATCACAAAATAAGTGGATATAAGCTCCTAAAAATGCAATCGAAACTACATAGACATGAGTAGTTGCCATGATCAATTAATCGTTAGAAGTGTTATTCCACATTGGTTGAATAAAGGGTTTCAACAGGGGTTATATACATTGAGTCTTCCTATAACTAATAGTTTAAGCTTTTGAGTGGGACTTTTACTAATAATGAATGAAGTTCTATTTTATTATGCATGAATAAATGAAAGAATCACACAATAAGGGCACACATGATAACAGTTTTGGTTCTGTCCAAAACTAGTTTTCTGTTTCTTAGAAACGGTTTTAGAATAGAAACCTATTTGGTAATGCAATACCATTTTTCTATTTTTGGGACAACTTTTTCTTCCAAAACTCGATTCTAGACAAGAAATCATAACCAAAAAAAAAAAGTTTGTTTTTGTTTACGAACCAAAAAGCAGAACCATTTCTAAAAGAACCTACTTCTCTCTTCAAAACACATCTCTTCCTAAATTTAGCCCCTATATGACCTAGTCAAACCCGGTCCAAACGGGTTCGATCCAGTTCATTCTCGGTAGGAAAATAAATAAAACTAAAAATTTAGAAACATAAAAAAAATTCAGAAAATTCATAAAAAAAAAATTAGAAAATCCGGAAAGTCTTAAAAATCTCAAGATTTTTTTTCAAAAAATCCATAAAAATTCCAAAAAAATTCATAAAAATTCCCAGAAAATAAAAAGTTAGATTTCGAGAAAATAGGAAATTTAGCGAATTTTTTCAAAAAAAAAAAAAAATTTTAAAACTTCACAAAATGGATAAAAATACTTGTGGCCACCCACTTTGAGTGAAATTTAAATATTTTAAGGTGCCCAAAAAAATCAAAAATCAAAAATTTTAAAACTTCACCCCAAAAAATTTAAATTTCACTCAAAGTAGGTGGCTACAAATATTCTAAGCTATTCTATGAAGTTTTGAAATTTTTATTTTTTGATTTTTTTTGGATTTCTCAAAAAATTAAATTTCACTCAAAGTGGGTGGCCAAAGATATTCTAAGCCATTCTGTGATATTTTAAAATTTTTGATTTTTTTTTGGGCACTTAGAAAATTTCAATTTCACTTAAAGTGGATGACCAGTAAGTATTTGAAACCATTATGTGAAGTTTTTGAAATTTTTTATTTTTTTATATGTTTTGGGAACCTCATAAAATTTAAATTTCACTCAAAGTAGATAGCCACAAGTATTCTAAAGCCATTTTGTAAAGTTTTGAAATTTTTTAATTTTTGATTTTTAAAAAAAATTTGAAAAATTTCCTATTTTCCTGAAATCTGACTGTTTTTTATTTTCTGAAAATCTTTAAGAATTTTTTCATGATATTTTCAATTTTTATGGATTTTCTTAATTTTCTTTTTAGATTTTTAGGAATTTTCCAGATTTTATAATTTTTTATTCCATTTCTAAAAAATGGATTTCTATTTCGGAAATAGAAATTTGTGTTGTTATCAAACAAGTTTCTGTTTTAGGAAATAGAAATTTTATCTTCAGTATCAAACGGGTTTTTGTTTCAAAATAAATTTTTTTTTTATTGTTATCAAACGGGTTTCTTTTCTCGAAACTCATCCTGAAAAAAAAAATAGAAAAATCTATTTTCTATTTTAGGTATTCATTCCGAATAGAATGGTTACCATTTGTGCTCTAAACATCCGATGCTCTAGGAAACCAACTTTAATATAACTTGGAAAATGGTATTACTCTCTATTTGCATAAGAACATATTCATGTCATGCCAAGGATAAAGAGTCTTTCTTTGTGATCGATGACGATAATGACATGCAATGTCCTTCAAAAGTGTTACTAAGCTGATTAGAAAACCCGCAGAAAAAATAATGAGAGAAAAAAAAAAGAGAGAGAGAAAAAAAAAAGGAGAAGAAGAGAGAAAGAAAGAGATTGTAAAATCCAAGAAAGGGGTTCTTGGTTTACGTGTGTAATCGAAACCCTATACCCATCACAATATATTTATATTAAATATGAATTGTATATGACCATAATGCCCTTATATATGTAAAAAGGAATAAAACCTAGAGAATAAAAATAATTCTACTCTAACACTCCCCTTTAAAGCCGGAGCATATAGATCACCCATGCCCAGCTTGGAACAACCAAACAACAAAGGTAGGACAAAACAACGCTTTAGTGAACATATCAAAGAACCGATCTCTAGAGGCAACGTAAGAGTGGCAACCAACTTTTGCTTCATAGCATCACGAACAAAGTGACAATCAACTTCTATATGTTTAGTTCGCTCTTGAAAAACAGGATTTCCAACAATATAAATAGCTGCCCGATTATCACACATCATATCAATAGGATGATTAATAGAAAATCCAAGCTCCCGGAGAAGAGATTTCAACCATAGCAATTCAACCATAGTTTGTGCCATAGCACGATATTCAGCCTCCGCACTAGATCCGACAATGGTAGTCTATTTTTTTACTTCTCCAAGTAACCAAATTACCACCAAGAAAGGTGCAATATCCAACAGAGACCACCGATCACACTTTGACCCAGCCCAATCAAAGATCGAAATAGCCAACTAAGGTGGAAGAATCATTCGGTTTATAAATCAGTCCCTTACCAGAGAGCCTTTAAGATATCGAAGAATGCGACAAACAGCATCCCAATGAGCCTTCTTGGGTGATTCCATAAACCCACTCACCACACTAACAAAGCAAAAGAAATATCGGGACGATGTAATGAGAAGATAAATCAGTTTCCCAACTAGATGCCGATACCGATATTTATCTTCATATCATCTCCATCATCAACTCCAAACTTTTGATTTGGATCCATAGGAGTATCAACTGGCTTGGAAGCTAGTGTACCAATCTCGGATAAAAGATCAAGAACATACTTTCGCGAGACAAATTAATACCTTTCCTACTTAAGTAAAACTTCAATACCTAGAAAATACCTAAGAGCTCCCAAGTCTTTAATCTGAAATTGCTGTTGAAGAAAAGATTTAACCTCAAAAATTCGGTCGCATCACTACGGACACAATTATATCATCCACATAAACAACAAGAATGACCACTCCCGACTCCTTCTTGCGAACAAAAACAGAATGATCAGAACAACATTGACGAAAACCACACTTGGAAATCACTGAATTGAATTTCTCAAACCATGCTCTATGAGATTGTTTCAACCCGTAAATGGCTTTATGTAGCCGGCATACTTTCTTTGCGATCCTCCCTTGGGCAACATACCCGGGAGGTTGCTCCATATATACTTCTTCGGACAAATCACCATAAAGAAAAGCATTCTTGACATCCAATTGATATAATTACCAATCAAAATTCATAGCAAGAGAAATAATAACACGAACAGAATTGAGGGCGTGCCACGGGGAAAAAAGTCTCAAAATAATCCACTCCATAAGTTTGAGTAAAACCTTTAGCAATGAGCCGAGCTTTGAGATGCTCAACCGAGCCATCCGGGTTATACTTGATAGTGTACACCCAACGACACTTCACCACATCTTTCCCAAGAGGAAGATCAACCAAAGACCATGTTTGGTGGGATACCAAAGCTTCCATTTCTACATCCATAGCTCTCTTCCACTCAAGATGAGACAAGGCCTCGATGGTAGAAGTAGGAATTGTGTAAGTATGTAATGATAGAGCAAAATCATGCAATGGAGGAGGAAGATGTGAAAAAGACACATAACGCTCGATAGAGTAAGTAAAGAGGATTTTTGTGTACAAGAACAGTACATTTGCGAAGGGCAATCGGAAGATCGTCCGGACCAGAGAGACAAGGAGGGAGATTGAACGGAGGGCATGGAAGAGCTAGAGATTGGTGGTGTCGAGATCGCTTTCTCCCTTGATATACTTGCAAGGGAGGAGGTGCGGAAGGACTAACGGAATCTAAGGGAATAAGTTGTGGAATAGGAGGATCAACTACAATGTCGGGTTGAAAACTCTTTACCCTCGATGAGAATAGTATGGTGTGCCCTCGAAAAAAACGTCAAGACCGACATATTAAGTACAAGTCATAGGATCATAACACCGATATCCCTTTTGAGTACATGAATACCGAGAAAAACACATTTAGTAGCACGAGGGATAATTTATCAACACCAGGTCATAGATTATGGACAAAACAGACACACCCAAAGACACGCGGGGTAAGAGGAAATAACGGCTTGTCAGGAAATACAATACTGATTGGTGACTGTTGATTGAGGACAGTGGAAGGCATACGATTTATGAGGTAACAAGCAGTAAGGACAGCATCACTCCAAAATGATTTTGGGACATGCATATGTAACAAGAGTGAACGAGCAACTTCTAGAAGGTGACGGTTCTTTCTCTCGGCCACACCATTCTGCTGAGGGGTATAAGTACAACTTGTTTGATGTATAATGCCAAGACTAGAACAAAACAAAGAAATTGATTTTTGTGAGTATTCTAGAGCATTATCTGTTCACAAAATTTTGAGGGATGTATTAAACTGATTAGTAACCTCACGATGAAATAATTGAAAAACATGTAAAAATTCAGAACGATCATGAAGCATATAGAGCCATGTTAGACGAGAATAATCATCCACAAAAGTAACAAAGTACTTAAAACCATTTCTATTAGCAACACGGGAAGGTCCCCAGATGTCCGAATGAACAAGTTCTAATAAAGTAGATGCACGAGAATCACTACGACTAGGAAAAGAACTACGATGATGTTTCCCAAGTTCACAAGCCTCACACTCAAGAGTAGAAATTGATTTACACTCGGGAATTATTTGCTGTAACTTAAATAAAGATAAATGCCCTAAACGGGAATGCCATAATAGGGGGGTAATAGGACTAGCAGCTAGACCATTGGCGTCAGCAGTGGAGACACCATCCAGATAATAGAGTCCATCATGTTCATGCCCTCCACCAATCTTCTTCTTTGTCTGAAGGTCCTGAAAAATGCAATAGGAGGGGTAAAATGTAACAGAACAACCAAGATTTTTAGTTAACTGACTAACAGATAACAAATTCAAAGGAAGTTGGGGAACATGTAAAACGGAGGACAAGGATAAGGAGGGTGTAAGTGAGACAGCCCCTGATCCAACCACTTGAGTAGAGGAACCATTAGCTAGAATAACTTCAGGTGAAGGACTAGAGTTATGGTGTGAAGAAAATAATTCTTGCTTACCCATCATATGACTAGAAGCTCCCGAGTCAATGACCCAAGAGGTGCCGGGAGACAAAGTAGAAAAAGGCAATGTTACCTCAGACGTGCAAGAGTGGCGGTGGATGAGAAATTGGAAGCCTCTAGTTGTTGGACACGCTTGATGTGTTGTGCGACCATATCATCCCAAGGCGTGACTCGGGAAGAACTACCCCCACTTGGGATAGATGGATTCATGTTGCCGTAAGACACATTTCCAACACTCCTTCAGACACATAGCAGCATTTGCAGCAACTAATCGCTGAGCCCACTCGGGGCTTACCATGCTTGGCCCAACATGTGTCAACAATATGATCAGTTGCCGCAAGTATATACACCGGCGGCTATCTTGATCAAATTTTGTCCACTTTGCATCCACCACCACGACCGCGACCTCCCCTAAACCATGACCTCTATTAGAAAATCCACCACGACCACGAACACCACTACTAGCCACAAATGCTGAATTATCTTTAGATGATGTAGAAGACGGAGGGACAATGCGCTGAATCCGACAAAATGCTTCATTCATAGAAGGAACTTTCTCTCCAGCAAGAAGTTGACTCTTCATAGGCTGTAAGTCAGCATTCAAGCCTGATAAAAACTTGGCCACCTGAAATTCAGCTCGTTGTGTCTTTAGTGTCTCAAGATCAATAGTGATGGGCTGATAAAGATTAAGTTCTTCCCACATGCCTTTCAAGGCACTATAATACTCTCCAAGAGACTTGTCCCCTGTTTAAAATTAAAGATCTTCTCATAGAGCTCATAGACTCTAGACATGTTTTTTGTCTTGTGAGTAACTCTCCATAAGATCATCCCACACCCTTGGCGGTTGTGTGTGGAACATGACATTAGCAGCAATGGATGGTTCCATGCTATTCCATAACCACACCAAAAGTGTATCATTCTCTCTCATCCAAATACTATAGTCTTTAGAGTTTTCAGCAAGGGGTTACGTAGTAAGATAATTAAGTTTCCCTTTGGCATTAATATAAACCTTCATAGCTTGAGCCCATAGCAAGTAATTGGAGGATCCATTCAATTTAATGGTGGTAATCTGAATATTGACACTGTCCGTAGAAGACTTAGTGCCATTCATGGTGAAAATCTCAATATAAATATATCTACCACCGATCACAAAGGCCGAAACTTCAGTGTAAGAAATAAAACAAGAATACCAACATATAATCAAATGCAATTGGCTCCATCAATCAAATAAAGGGATGCTGAAATCTTATAAATATAGGTTGCATAATCAATGAAATACCCCGATCCTTGAATCATTGATTAGGAAGTGTTGTAATCCATTGTCACAAACAGAACCTGATAAATCTGATTTCTCCTGATCTTATATGTATCGGGACTTGAAGAGAAAATAGGTAAAAATTGCAGCTTTAGGTGGCTACGCACCAGAGAAGGAATAGGGTTATTAGGGGACTCTCAAACCAGCAATAAGACCAGGTAATCGGTAGTCAAACCGTGCTCTGATACCATGTTACTAAGCTGATTAGAAAACCCGCAAAAAAAATAACGAGAGAAAAGAACAAAGAGAGAAAAAAAAGAAAAGAAAAGAAGAGAGAAAGAAAGAGATTGTAAAATCCTAGAAAAGGGCTCTTGGTTTCTGTGTGTAACTGAAACCCTACACCCATCACAATATATTTTATATTACATATGAATTGTATATGACCATAATGCCCTTATATATGTAAAAAGGAATAAAACCTAGAGAATAAAAATAATTCTACTTTAATAAAAAGCATTCTAATCCATTTTCATTTCCACTAGAATCGCGAGCCGGATGACGCTGAAGCATCACGCTCATATGGTCGACCAATTTCCCCAAGGTTCGTTGAAATAAGATGAAAACAAGAAGACATCGACACGAAAAGCCCCATGCCAAATTGAAAATACTAATGTGAGATGGGTGCTCTCAACTGGATATGATAATAAAAGAACATGATTTCTCTCATCGATTCAAGACATGCATCAAACTATTGTGCAAACGATAATAAAAGAACATGACAAGTATCTTCCAAGTCAATTTGCACTCCCTAATATTGCCAATGGGCTATTCCTATGTCAAGATTACAGTTGTAGTTGAAGTCCTTGCTTCGATGTAGTATCAATTAAGCTCTCCACAAATTAAAAACCATATGCACAGCTCCTCCCACTTCATTTCAATTACCATAAACAGCTGCGATGCCGAGCTTTAAAGATTTGTTGTCCCCGCCATCAGCCTAGACAAAAACGGTCCACATTTCTAGCTGAAACCACATCTATTGCAGGAGTGGCTTTCCAATTTCACTTGGTGCAGCTATAACAAAACATTCTAATTTGAGCTGCAGTTCAAGAAAAGATGGCATTAAGAGATCTAGATCAGCTCTCAAACATTAAAGGACTTAAGCAAATCACCTTTCTAGCCACCCATTGATTACTCGTCATGTTTATCCAAAAAACATGAAAGCAATACGGTTGATTGAAGGACTTCCTCCATACTCTGGTTTGGATATCACAATTATTATCCACAATACATGGTGAAAATCTTGTCTTTTTAAACCTCCGGGCGTAGATATTGTCATCACTAAACAATGACCGAATCAAGTAAGATGTTGCGAATGATGTAAGGGTAAGAATTTGCAAGATGATTAATAAAGAGATGTAGTAATACCAGGAAAGAGTGGCTACATGATTTTGTATCGGGTTTCCACTGTAGATGATAATACTTTCAGAGAGAGCAATCTTCGTATTGGCATTTAAGGCGACGAGCAAAGTTTGATACAGATCCATGGAGATTCATCATCTTGACATTAATGCCCTAGCTTTGAGAAAATGCAGAACACGTTTATGGTACCTTCACCGCCTACTTCCGTGACCAAATAACGAATTAATAAAATGCAATCAGGATCACATATGCATGAGCAGTTTCCAAAATCCATCGGATAGTGAATTTCTCTACTTCATAGAAGTTGGAGAGAAGTATTACTTTATTTACACAAGCACAAATTGATACCATGTCGAGAATGAAGAATCTCGTACTATGATGGACAGCTCCCATTCATAAAGCACAAATATGAATGCAATCGGTTTAAAGAATGTCCCCGTCGCATCCATTTCCCGATATTTGGTTGGGATATCCCACAATTGCCAAAATTACAAAGAAGCTCTTGGTCATTTAAAGCATGAGGGGCATGAGAAATTGTCATCACCAAATCAAAACCAACAGAAGGATGCAAATTCGATCGTAAAGACACTAACTGATGGTACGAACATGTGAAATGGATATAGGCATGACGAAAAACAAGAAAGAGCACAACCTGATTCCTACCATATTTCCCACCGAAGAGGATGTTACTTTGGACAGGACCAAGGCCATGAATTCATCATCAGATTGAGTAATCTATGTATTAGCATCTCAATTGACAAACAAAGTTGCATATAGATACATGGAAATTCATCATCTCAACATCGGTGTGTCCTAGATTTGAGAAAAGTAAAAATGTTATGATGGTGCCTCCAAAGGGCTTATTAATCCATGACAGAATCAAGTGGACATAAGCTACTAAAAATGCAATCAAAACCACATAGACATGAGTAGTTGCCATGATCAATCAATTATTAGAAGTGTTATTCCACATTAGTTAAATAAAGGTTTCAATAGGGGTCATATACATTGAGTCTACCTCTAACTAATACTTTAAGCTTTTCGTTGGAACTTACGCTAACAAGTAATGAAGTTCTTTTTATTGTGCATGAATGAATGAAAAGAAACACATAATAAACGTCCTTTGTTCTAGGAAACAAACCTTAATAGAACTTGGAAAAAGGCAATACTCTCTGTTTGCATAAGACCATATTCATGTCATGTCAAGGATGAAGAGTCTTTCTTAAGTGATCGATGACATATAATGACATGCAAAAATATTTCAAGGAATTCTTATCTATTTTCATTCCCACCAGGATCACAGGCCGATGATGCGAAGCATTGCATTCACTTAGTTGACCAATTTCCCTAAGATTACTTGAAATGAGGCAGAAAGCAATAAGACATCAACACAACCCCATGCCAAACCGAAATTACTAATGTGAAATAGGTACTCTTAACCTAATATGATACTTTACCAGCTATATTTACAATTACTAGGAAACACGGACGATCTCGAACCCAATCTCTATCGTGCTGCTATCATGCATATATTCTTCATAATTCTACATGGGGCATATGTGTTCTCCATCATTCTGGTATTTTCTTTGAGTGAATGATAATGAAAGAACATGATTTCTCTCATTAGGATTCGAGACACACATCAAACTGTTGTGAAAAACGATAATAAAAGAACATGACTAGTATCTTCCAAGTCAATTTGCACTCCAAATATTGCCAATATGCAATTCCTACGTCAAGATTACAATTATAGTTGGAAATCTTAAACCTTCATGCAAAGTACCAATTAAGCTCTCCACAGAATTAAAAATCATATGCACATCTCCTCCCACTTCATTTTAGAGCCATAAATAGCTGGGTAGTACCCGAGCTCTGAAGATTTTTGTCCTTGCCATTAGCCTAGCCAAAATGGTGCACATTTCTGGCTGAAACCACAGTTATTGCAGGAGTGGCTTTCCAATTCCATTCAATGGCAACCTGTAACAAAACATTCGATTTGAGCTATAGTTCAAGAAAAGATGGCATTAAGAGATCTAGATCAGCTCTCAAACATTGAAGGACTTAAGCAAATCACCTTTCTAGCCACCCATTGATTACTTGTCATGTTTATCCCAAAAAAATGAAAGCAATACAATTGATTGAAGGACTTCCTCCATACCTCTGGTTTGGATCTCACACTGTTATCCACAATATAGCAAAAATCCTCTGTTCTTCTTAAGCCTCTGAGGCGTAGGCATTGTCATCACCAAACAATACTGAACTGAAGTAATAAATTGCGAATGATGTTAAGGTACGAATTTGCAAGATGATTAATAAAGGCATGAAGTAAAACAAGGAAAGAGTGGCGACATGATTTGTACCGGGTTTCCACTGTTGATGATAATACTTTCAGCCTGATCAAGGCCATATATCTACCTTCAGAGAGAGCATCCTTCACATTGGCATATTAAACGATGAACAAAGTTTGATACAAATCCATGGATAAAACAAATGTCGCTTATGTTATGGTGGCAACATCTAAAGCCTCCAAGCTAAACTCCAAAGATTGACCTTCTTGCTTACCATTCCATGTCACGCCCACACTTCTCGGTGCGCCACATCCCTCAAGAAGGTCGATTAGGTATGCGACGTCCCAGGGACGCGTCGCCGACCCAAACCAATACAGAGATATAAAGCACAAGCGGAAGCAATTAAAATCACCCGCATAAAATATGAATACATGACCAAGGGTATCCACCAAAAATCAACACTTGTACTAATACTAGAATTCATTTACAAAATCCAGTACAGCCCCGATACCAAAAATCAAAAAGCGGTTCCAGCCACTACTAACAAAAGGGGATAAGTGGCTCGGGCTCAGGCCCTACAACTAGCCGGGGGCTTCTCCCAAAAATGCATCAGGACACCTGTCATCCTCAAGGCCGGGGATCTGAAAATGTCGGTTTTACAACAACCGTGAGAATAAATCTCGTGAGTAATTCCCTAAACCTAAACTAGGCTAACATGCACCTCGACAAGTACTAAACAGCACATAATACCCACAAAACTGACTCAGGCCCTCGGGCCTAAATCTAATTCCACTAGACCCTGCAGGTTAGGCGTCAAATCAACAGAAACAGCCACGCGACAGAATTTGATCACAGCACATACAAGTGCATTTCTATGTCTAGCGCATGTTATGCATATGCTAGTGCTCGCACTCATGCTCATGCCTCATCAATGCATTATCGCACACTTGCACACTAGCACTCAGCCATTTCTCAATTACTCCTCCGACCAGCGTTAAGCGCGCCGTCCGACCAGCGTAAACGCATCAGGTCCATCACCCGAGATCGATCTCTGGCCAGCGAGCTTATGCCACCACGGCCCGCGTAAAACGCATCGGGCGGACATCTTCCGGTAAACCAGGCTCATGACACACAGCCCGCGTAAAACGCATCAGGCCGGACATTTCCCGGTAAACCCGGCTCATGACACGCAGCCCGCGTAAAACGCATCAGGCCGGACATCTTCCGGTAAACCGGGCATCGTCCCGCGTAACACGCCTCAGGACGGGTTCACTACCCCGCGTAACACGCATCAGGGTTTATTGTGATCACACGTTCTCAAACCTCAATTTTATCCCGAACCCGCGTTAAGCGCATCGGGGCAATTTAGGTGATCACAATGCACATGTCACTCGGGCACACTTATAAATGCAAATGCCGTGCCAATGCTTGAGATGTGCACCCATGGCTATAAAGTTCACACTTGGGCATTCACAAATTCCATAATTAGCATTCAGTTCAAAGAATCACAAGCCCAATTAACCAGATCATCCATCCACACGGTCATGGCACAAATTCAACACATACTTTATACATATAAATCACAAAGTAGTGCAATCATGGAGATCAATTCAAGCATTTGTACCGGTACACCGCTCACACTTATCAGACACACAAGCCATTCCACATAGTACCGCGCAATCAAGGCCCACCAAGCCACTCCAAAATAGAGACCATTCAATCACTAACTCGGTCTATCCATCAATTTCGTCAATTGCACTATTAAATCCCAATCAATCGCGCTTTGCTTAAATCAAATCCATCGTGGCCAGCCACTATACCACAATTTCTAGGCCAATAAATGTCATCAAAATACTCCATCATACTCCCCAAATATCATTCTAATTGACCACCACCAAAAATTAATATACGGCGCGCAATATAATCCACAAATAAAACCCGAACTCGGGCCAAATTAATCCGAACTGACTAACCCATTTATCGCGCCTCTCGGGCCACTAATCCTCCATTAAATCCACAAACTAATCCACCAAATTGGCCACAAACATAATCCTTAATCACTCTCACAAATTAACCCCCAAATTAACCCCTAAATTACCCTAATTAACCCCTAAACTTGTCTAAAAATGCAAATAATCCTAATTAGGGTTTAGGGTCAAACTCACCGGGTGTCCTACGCTTAAAACGGGCCGAACGGGTCGATTCGGGTTCGGGTGAACAATAGACCAAGAGTCGTGTCGAAATGAACGATCCTCGTGATGAGCGATGCGCCCGTGAAACGATACCCGTAGGAAAATGCACAATGGCAGGGGCGGTGGCCAGGTAGGCTTGAGGCTCCAGCGAGACGGCTGGCCCCGGCTGGTCGGTGGCCTTGAGTGGCAAACCGGCCGGCAATTTGGTAGAGGCGGCTCGGCCGGGGCTTTCCTCGGCCAAGCGAGGAGGGAGAGGGAGCGGGGGGAGAGAGAGTGAGGAAGAAAAGGAAGAGGAAGGCTAGGAGGAAGGCGTGACGGACGGACCCATTGTGAGGTAACCTGGCAAAATTTCTTGTGTGGCCCTTGTGTGTGAGTCCCAGGTCAGCGATAAGGCGAATGCAGGGAGTTTCGGAAGAAAAAGAGAGAGGGGGAGAAGGAAGGGGGCATGGTGGTTGGGCGACGGGCGGCCGCCGAGGCAGCGCCGGTGGAGGCGAGGGGAGCGGCCGGGCCGAGTGGCGGATCCGCTTGCCTCAGGGCCTTGGCAGACTGCAGGGTCATGGAACAGGGAAGAAGAGGAGAGGGGAGGAAGGAAGCAGACGGGCGGTGGTTGGCTGAGGCGGAGGGCAGCGATGATCATGGTGGGCGCAACGGGGTGGAAGAGCCGGAAGAGGCGGTTTTGGGCAGAGGCGAGGACGCCCAACGAAGAAGAAGAGAAGAAGAGAGATGAGAGAGAAGAAAAGAGAAAAGAAAGAGAAGAAGGAGAGAGAGTCTGACAGAGGGGAGTGGGGGACGTGACCGGGCGTAGGTGGGGGCGCGCAGGGTATCCGAGGGAGAGAGAGAGAGAGAGAGAGAGAGAGAGAGAGAGATTTGAAAAAATTTATACTAATTAAAATATTAAACGCAAACCGGGGGTCCAATTTCAAAACGGAAAATTGCCCACTAATCCCGAGTGAACCTCGAATTGTGGGGACAAAGGTCAAATTAATTTGACCAAATTTTTACGAGAGGTCTACTAGTCCAAATTTTGCACCCGGTCCGAAAACTCCAACTTTTCCATTAATCCTGACAATCTCGATACTGGCCACATTAATGTCGACACCGTCCAATTTATTTCGACCTGAAACTCCCGAAAATTGACTGTCAAGTTCAGGGTCTAAATAACGACAAAAATTTGATCGAAAAGCGATTCTAGCGAAATTTCTGGTTTAAAATAATAACCGAGAGTGATCGGTTCTCGGCGAGATTCTACTATAAAATCGACAAATCGCGTGTTTTATAAATCCCAAAAATAAGTCAAAATTCGAATGTTACAATTCTTCCCCCCTTACAAAAATTTCGTCCTCGAAATTTACAATCCCAACCCGACTACTCAAACAAATGGGGATATTGGTGTCGCATCACTTCCTCGCTTTCCCATGTGGCGCCTTCCGTCCCGTGATGTTCCCAAATGACTTTGACTAATGGAATCGCCTTGCTCCTCAAGACTTGCTCCTTTACATCCTCGATTACCACCGGCTTTTCCACGTATGATACTACGTCGTCCACGCCTATTACTTCATAGTTCAGCACGACGAGGGTCGGATCCGGTTCGCACTTCCTCAACATCGACACGTGGAAGACGTTATGAACTTGTGACAAATTTGGCGGCAAGGCTAGGCGATAGGCCAACGTTCCAATCCTTTCCAAAATCTCAAACGGGCCTATGTACCTTGGACTCAGCTTTCCTTTCTTGCCAAACCGAGATAGTCCTCTCATTGGCGAGATCTTGAGAAACACATGGTCGCCAACTTGAAACTCAATGGTCTACGCCGTCCGGTCCTACGTAACTTTTCCGACGACTCTATCTTGTCCTCAATCTTTCCCCGGATAATTTTCACCGCTTTCTACCGACCAACGAACCAACTCCGGACCCATTATACTTCTTTCTCCTACCTCATCCCAACACAATGGCATTAAAGCCACGCCATATAATGCTTCAAATGGCGCCATTCGATACTACGCTGAAAAACTATTGTAGGCAAATTCCACTAAGTGCAATTGTTCTTCCCACTTGCCCCCAAAATCTAGCACACACGCTCTCGGCATATCCTCCAAAGTCTCGAATAGTCCTTCGAATCGCCATCCGTCTGCGGATGATAGGCCGTACTATTGTAACTTAGTTCCCATGGCCGATTGTAGACTTTTCCAGAAGTTCACGGTAAACTGGGATCACGGTCAAAGTGATTGATACCGTACTCCGTGAAGACGAACTATCCGTCAGACGATAATTACGCCAACCTTTCGGTCGAAGTCCTTTCGCCTTTGCCGGGAAGTGCGCTGACTTGGTCGATGCTCCACTTATCACCCAATGGAGTCGTGTCCCTTTGGCTCCTTGGCGATCCCGTTACAAAATCCATTGTAACGTGTTCCCGTTTCCATTCGGGATTTCCAGCGGTTGTAACATCCCACCGGGCTTGCAGTGTTGTGCCTTCACCTATTGGGCGTCGAAACACTTGGCCACATGCTTGGCCACATCCACTTTCATTCCATTCCACCAATAGTCTGTGCCGGAGATTACGGTACATCTTAGTGCTGCCGGGTGAATCTTGTAATTGCTCCTATGGGCTTCCGACAAAATCTCTTCTTTGAGTTCCAAATCGTCGGGCACGCATGCGATGCGTCCTCGAAACCTAAAGTTCCATCTTGACACTTGAAAATCTGGTTTCCTCTTAGAATTGTCCATACTCGAACTTTCTGAATCTCGGGGTCCGTGGACTGCAACGCCTAATCTTGGCTTGCACTTCAGCTCAATCCTTAATGTCGCCATCGGACCAGGAGGGTGTCCTACCTCAAACTTAAACTCTGTCTCGCGCTCCTTCTAATAAGGTCCACTCTTTAACCCGCAAATGCTTGCGATGCTCGATTTCTGCTCAAGGCATCCGCTACCGGTTGGCCTTTCCGGGGTGATCTGATATGTCGCCGGTCATAGTCCTTGACAATTCCATCCAGCGCCCTACCTCATATTCAGTTCCTTCTGCGAAAATAAGTACTTGAGACTCTGATGGTCCGTGTAGATTTGGAACCTTTCTCCACATAAGTAATGCCTCCAAATTTTAAGTGCAAAGATAATTGCTGCCAACTCTAAATCGTGTGTCGGGTAGTTCATCTCATGAGGTCTTAACTGCCGCGATGCATAAGCAACCACTCTTCCATGTTGCATTAGCACGCATCCCAATCCTCTAAGCGAAGCATCACTATAAATCTCATACCCTTGGGTCCTGATGGAATCGTCACATCATCTTCTTGTCGTCAACCTCTGTTTCACTCCACGAAAACTCTCTTCGCACTTTTCAGTCCATTCAAACTTGGTTTCCTTTTTTCAAGAACCTCGTCAATCGGTGTGGCTATCGCTGAAAATCTTTCCACAAACCTCCGATAATAGCCTCGCCCGGTCCTAAAACTTTGAACCTCGATAATCGTAAATGCGGTCTCGCCAGTCCATTCTTCTTCAATCTTTGCGGGTCCACGGAGATTCCTTCCCGGATATTATATGCCCAAGGAATGCTACTCGGTTCAGCCAAAACTCGCACTTGCTAAACTTAGCATACAAAGTCGTGCTCTCTTAACGCTTGTAAAACCTTGTTCAAGTGTGCCTCATGCTCCTGGGGACTCTTGAGTATACCAAAATGTCGCCTATGAAGACAATGACGAATCGGTCCAAGAATTCCTTAAATACCCGATTCATCGTCCATAAAAGCAAAGAGGGGCATTAGTCAGTCAAAAGGCATCACCGTGAACTCATAGTGCCCATATTTAGTCCCTGAATGTTGTCTTTGGAATATCCTCCTTTTGGATCCTTAATTGGTGATACCCCCCTCAAGTCAATCTTAGAAAATACCGATGCCCCTGTAATCGGGTCGAACAGGTCGTCAATCCTTGGGAGGGGATACTTATTCTTGACCGTCACTTGATTTAGCTGACGGTAGTCGATACACAACCTTAGCGACCCATCCTTCTTTCTGACAAATAAAACCGGTGCTCCCCATGGAGACGCACTCGGTCGGATGAAACCTTGTCCGGAGAGAGTTCACCGCATCCGGACCTTCAATTCCTTCAACTCGACAACCATATCCTCAGGGGCGGCTTCAAGATTGGCTCGGTCCGGGAGGCCAACCTCGAAACGAATTCCACTTCCCTTTACAAGCGGCAATCCCGTGATTCCCGAGGAAAAACATCGGGAAAATTGCACACCAACGGTATATCCTCAAGCCGCACTTCACTGTGACGGATCCACCACACGGCTAAATAACCTTGACAGCCCTCGGTCCAACAATTTAGTTGCTTCCACCGACGAAACCCAAGGGATCGAGGTTCCTCCCTCGACTCCTACAAACTCAAATCTAGGGTGTCCAGGGCTAAACCGGATCACCCCGTTACTACATCCATCACGGCGTTACGCTTAACTAACCGGTCCATGCCCACAATCAAGTCAAAATCATACATGGGTAACACTGCTAAGTCTATCCTGCTTTCTACGCCACCAACTACTATCTCACAATTTGGGCATCCTAGGGATATGCATATCTTATCCTTTAATGGCGTAGTCACGCTGGTGTACTTCTAACATAGGGCTTTTAATCCGGTCAATTCAACAAATGGCCCGAGATATAAGCGAATCGATGCTCCGGATCGAATAATGCATAAGCTATATGATGGCACGGGGAAACTATGCATGACCACCCTGGCTATTTTCCACTTCCGCCCGGCGCCATTGCATACACCGTCCTTGTCTTGGCGGCGATCTGCTCATGTCGTTGGCGGAGCACTCGGTGGTTCCCAATTGAGGTTGTTGCTAAATCGGGGGTCCGTGGCGTCGTGGGGACAGCTCCCCAATTTGATGGTCCAAACTCCCGCATATGAAGCAAGCCCCCCGTCATTACAGTGAAGGTTCGGCTTCGATGTTCCCTCTTGATCGATTAGGACAAGCACTTTGTTTTCCATATCGGTTTCTTCCCAAGCAGCGTTGTCCTTGGCCGGTGGGCGAATCATGATCCAAATCACGGTAGCTCTATCCACTTGTTCTCGCTCGATAGCACGAGCTCTCATCTGAGATCTTCATAAGTTTTGATTCATGGTATCGGCTGTCCCATGATCGCCTTGACCGTCACGAGATCTTGGCGCACTTATCTCCAGGGTGTTCCACCATCCTTTGCGAACCTTGACAACCTAGCAAACTCCGCCTCGTCTTGATCCACGATGCATTTGACCCTTGGCCAGTCTCGCATGAACTCTGCCCGACTTCCCGGCTTTCTCGGTACTTCCGAGAAAAGAACTTTCTGAGGAAGTTCTCAATCTGACCCAGAATGCAGGCGATCCGCCCGAAATACCCGTCCTTTATGGTGGCCTCCACCAATCATTGGCGTTGTTCTGCAATTGATATCGCCAATGTCACCTTTTACCGATCTCGGTGCACCTTAGCACTTGAAGGCACTTCTACAGTTCTCGATCAACGAGGGCAGCCTCGAAGTCACACCCTTGGCCGTTGAACCCGGCGGCTTCAACCCGAGGCTTGCTCTACCAGCCGACATTGGCCTAGCCATTTCCGGGCTGGATAGGATTCTCCACATTTCCTGATTCCCACCATTTCCATTGTTTCCGTTATTTCCATTATTCCATTGGCCCCATTGCTTGTGACAATGGCGGCCTCAGCCAGCCGTAGCGATAGTGGCATCCCTCTCACAGGCCAATCTACCTCCTAGAATTCCAGCTTCCTCGGGGCTCTTAGGATTCCATCCACCCCTCGGATCCTCCATAATCCTTACTTGCAGTTCCAACACTGGTCCGGCTCGAGGGACTTGGACCTCGACCTCTACCTCTTCTCACGGCCTCGACTCTCTACCTCGTCACAGGTTACTACCGTCTCAACTTGCATGTCCATTCTCCTGCTATAATTCCCACGCCGGGATTAGAGACCTAACCCAAAGCTAAGCCGGTCTGGGTCCCTGGGCAGGAGAAAACAACGCTTCGACAATCAATCACTCAGCATGCAGTTAGCATAAGCAGCCTGAGACTTGATCGCGAACCGTGTACTAACCTCGAGTCCCGACGCTTTTTTTGCGCTTCAGTTCGGTCGATAATCCACTCAATCAAGACCACGGGCGATCCGGAGGTACACTTAGCACACGAGGTCACCCTCATCGCTGCAAGATCGCCGCTCCCTTATTACCCAAGTTTCTCGACCCTGGTGGATCGAGCGGCCTTTCACGATACCAAATCAAACGGGATGTCAATTGCCTTCTCGATCGCCTACATCCCTCTAAAGGTCGATTCGTGTCGACGCCCCTGTGACGCGTCGGCAACACCCAAACCCAATCACGGAGATATAAAAGCCGCAATGAGCCAATTAAAATCACCCGTGACAAATATGAATACATGACCAAGGGTATCCACCAAAAATCAACACTTGTACTAATACTAGAATTCATTTACAAAAATCCAGTATAGCCTTTAGAATACCAAAAATCAAAAGCGCCTTCAGGCCACTACTAACAAAAAGGATAAGTGGCTTAAGGCTCGTGCCCTACAACTAGCCGGGCTTCTCCTAAAAATGCATCAGACACCACATCCTCAAGGCCGGATCTGAAAATGTCGGTTTTACAACAACCGTGAATAAATCTCAAATGGTAATTCCCTAAACCTAAACTAGGCTAACATGCACCTCCCACAAGTACTAAACATCACATAATACCCACAAATCGGGCCCTCGGCCTAAATCTAATCCCACTAGACCCCCGCAGGTTAGGCGTCAAATCAATGTAAACAGCCACACCGATGTAATTTAATCACAAAGCACATACAAGTGCATTTCTATGTCACAACGCATATTATGCATATGCTAGTGCTCGCACTCATGCTCATGCCTCATCAATGCATTATCGCACACTTGCACACTAGCACTCAGCCATTTCTCAATTGCTCCTCAGCCACACAGCCCGCATAAAACGCATGGTAGGACATCTTAGGTAAACCCGGGCTCGCGACACACAGCCCCGCGTAAGCGCATCGGGCGGACATTTCTGGGTAAACCGGGCTCATGACGCTGACCAGCGTAAAAAGCGCGTCGGTAGGACATCTTCCCCACGCTCGCATAACATACTACTCAATCAAGACACGCATGTACCGAGAGTACACTTAGCACACGCAGGTCACCCCACCGGCTACCCAAGATCATCGCCCTTATTACTCCAAGTCAATTTACCTGATCGAGCTGATCTTGCTCGATAATTAAATCAAACGGGATAAGCCACACTTCTCGCCAAGGCTCCACATCCATCCTCGCAGTGTCGATTCGCGGTACGACGCCCCGTGACGCTGGCCGCCGACCCAAACCACACGTAGATGGGAAGCACATGCGGAAGCTAAATACAACTACCCTTACAACATATGAATACATGACCAAGGGTATCCACCAAAATCAACACTTGTACTAATACTAGAATTCATTTACAAATCCAAGTACGTAACTCGAATACCAAAAATCAAAAGGGCCCCGTGCCACTACTAACAAAGGTGATAGTGGCCTGGCTCAGCCCTACATCTAGCCGGTCAGCCCCAAAATGCATCAGACACCCATCCTCAAGGTCAGATCCAAATGTCGGTTTTACAACAACCGTGAGAATAAATCTCAATGAGTAATTCCTTTAAACCTAAACTAGGCTAACATGCACCTCCCGACAAGTACTAAACATCACATAATACCCAATAAATCACTCAGCCCTCGGCCCAAATCTAATCCCACTAGGACCCCGCAGGTTAGAAGGCCAAATCAACAAAAACACCACGCAACAGAATTTAATCACAGTACATACAAGTGCATTTACATGTCACAACGATGTTATGCATATGCTAGTGCTCGACCATGCTCATGCCTCATCAATGCATTATCGCACACTCTGCACACTAGCACTCAGCCATTTCACTGTTGCTCCTCCGGCACTGCCAAGCAACGAGATCGTTCAACCGACCCGAAAACGTGATCAGTCCACACTTCGAGATCGATCTCTAGCCCGCAGCTTATACACACAGCCCGCTGCGAACGCATCAGCCGACATCTCCGTAAACCGTGCTCATGACACACACACCGCCAGAACGCATCAAAGCCGACATTTCCCAAGAAACCGTGCTCATGATACACAAATTTCACAGAAACGCATCGTGCTTCCGAGACATCTTCCGTAAAACCGAAAGAACGTCCTGCCGTAACACGCCTCGTGATCGGTTCACTACCCCCGCTGTAACACGATCGTGGTTTATTGTGATCACACGCTCAAACCCTCAATTTTATCTCGAACCCCGCTGCTAAACGACTGTAAGCAATTTAGGTGATCACAATGCACATGTCACCGGCACACTTATAAATGCAAATGCCGTAATGCTTTGAGGTGTGCAACCATGGTCAGAAGTTCACACTTGGGCATTCACAAATTCCATAATTAGCATTCAAATTTTCAAAAATCCACAAGCCCAATTAACCAATCATTTAAATCATCATAGCATCAAATTCAACACATACTTCCACGCACAAATCACAAAACCAAATCATGGAGATCAATTCAAGCACGTCGTGGCCCACCAAACTGATCCATTCTTAGCCCCACAAGACCATTCCACATAGCATCATAAATTTAACCCCAACCAAGCCACTCCAAAATAGCCACCATTTATACAAATCAATCAGTTCCCCGAATTGCATAATTAGACTTCAGTCAATCGCATGCCCAAATCAATTCCAATCCACCATTCATGTCACTACTAAACCAATAAATTTTTGAGTCGATAATTATTCTCAAATACTCCATTATAATCCTCAAATATTCCAATTGGCCCCCGCAAAAAATCAATTACTACAAAATATAATCCTCAAATTAAACCTCAATAATCCCAAATTCACATTAAATCCACAAACTAATCTACTAAATTGGCCACAAACATAATCCTTAATCACTCTCACAAATTAACCCCCAAATTAACCCCCAATTACCATAATTAACCCCTAAACTTGTCTAAAAATGCAAATTATCCTAATTAGGGTTTAGGGTTGTACTCACAGGGTGTCCCACGCGGGTCGAACGGGCCGAACGGGCCGATTCGGTTCGTGAATAAAGACTACCGGAATGTTGTCGCCGGGCGCCGGAAATGAACAAGATTCAGCCGATGAATAAGCATCGGCGCATGAATAAAGACTTTGCTACCGGAAAATGGCCAATGACAGGGACGGGCGTACACGAGGTGGGTTTAGCGGCTCCGCGAGACCGGGCGATCGGGTTGGTCGGGTGGCGCTGGTGGCGAAGCGCCCGGCCGCTGGCGGGCGGGGTTCTCGGGCGAGGCTTTCCTCGGCCAAACAGAGGGAGAGAGAGGGGAACCGGGGGAGAGAGATGAGGAAGGAGAGGGAAGGTCGAGGGGCGCTACCACGGACCGCGGCCAGGGCCGGCCGACCTGGCTGGCATGCACAGGTCGCTAAGGCAATAATGAGGAGCTGGAAGAAAAGAGAGGGGAGAGGGAAGGGGGTTATTGACAAGGACAAGGCCGCCGAGGCAGCCACGCCGTGGAGGCGAGGGGGCGGAGCGGGCCGCCGAAAGGGCTGATCCGGCTCAGTCTCACCTCCACCGCAGAGGTCGCGAACAGGGAAGAAGAGGAGAGGGGAGGAAGAAGCAAAGGCTGGTCACCGGTGAAAGTGAGGGCTTAATTAGGGTGGTGAGGCTGGCGGAAGAAGGAGCTACAAATACGGGGCGGCTGCAGGCGAGGACGAATCTAAATCAAGAAGAAGAGAAGAAGAGAGGATGGAGAGAGAAGAAGAGAAAAGAAAGAGAAGAAGGAGAGAGAGTCCGACAGAGGGGAGCGGGGACGGACCCATGGACAGGACAGTAAAGGCAATGCAGAGAGGAAGAGGGAGAGAGAGAGAGAGAGAGAGAGATTTTTTTGAAAATTTATACTAATTAAATTATTAAACGCAAACCGGGGTCCAATTTCAAACCGAAAAATTGCCCACTAATCCAAAGTAGACCTCGAACTTAAAAAGGGACAAAGGCCAAATTAATTTGATCAAAATTTAACGAGGGGGTCTACTAGTCCAAATTTGCACCCGTCCTAAAAATTCAACTTTTCCATTAATCCCGATAATCTTGACATCGCTACATTAATGTCGACACCGCCCAATTTATTTCTCGACCGAAACTCCCGAAATCGACCGCTGTCCGCGCTCTAAATAATGACAAAAATTTGATCGAGCGATTCTAGCGAAATTTCTGGTTTAAAAAATAACCTAGAGTGATTAGTTCTCGCTGATTCTACTATAAGCGACCGACAAATCGCTGCTTTATAAAATCCTAAAATAAGTCAAAATTCGGAATGTTACATTCCACAATCAAGCTTCCTGCAAATGAAGATGGGACGTGAGTTTTGCAAGAGAATCGTGGAGAGACCCACCACGAACAATGCGTGTGTGCTACCAGCAATGGAGGGCATGGCTCAATATCACATTGTAGAGGATCCATACAGAGGGGATTACTTAATGAAAAACCAAACTATGGAAATAGATACAAATTTTTAATGGTAAGTTTCGCTTTCAATATTAGGAAATCAAAAGGTACTTCCTAATCTTGTCACAGGACAAGAATTATTTTGCTATAATTGGCCATAAATGCCCGCTTTTATGCTTCAAGGTTTGAAGCACCGAAGTATTGAACAAAAAGACACATTGCAAATTAAAAAATAATAGTATAGATGAAAGTTAAAAGCAAAAGTTCTTCCAAACACACCACAATGTCGTATTCCCATAACTCCCCGGTGAAAGAAGAAACCAACGGATTCTAATATCGCAGCCTGCTTTTGCATTTTCCCATAGTCGCATCAAGATAAGGAGCAATTCCATTCAACTAGAAAGCTACGCTAAAGGAAAAGTAAGGAAAAAAAATGAACAAAACCATATCACCATCACAACAGATTCGGACACTAGCATCCCCTTTAAAGGTGTGAAATTAGTGACCTTCAACACCATTCCTTTATGTTATTAGCTAACTAGGATGGTGAGGAATCCTTGGAGAATCTTATGAAGGAATTCCATACTCATGGAAAAATGCTACTTTGGATCATAAGTGAAAACAAATGGTTCCAGGGGTATTCATCTTTCCACTTCGTCACCCCTCACGGTGCTTCAAAGATCCAGAAGCGGAAAGATTTCGGGCCCGGCCATCTTTTCTTTCTCTTCTTCTTCTTTTTCCCTCTCCGTGGTACGGAGTGCAGCCCGACCTAGCTCCTTCCTTTCTTCTTCTTCCACTCACCCGTCATTCTCGTTTCCGCCATTGCGCCTCTACGCCCGATAGTGGCGTGGCCTTAATTTTATTATTTTATTATTTTATTTTATATTTTTAAAAATATTAAATAATTAAAAATTAAAAAATTTTAAAAGGGGTTTTTCTTCTCCTTTTCTTTTTTTTTTAATTTAAAAAAAAAAAAAAATTCAAAAAAATTTTGAAAATTTTTTTTCCTTCTTCTTTTTCTTTTCCAGTATTTAGTTTTTTTAAAAAAATTTAAAAATTTTTAAAACTTAAAATTAAAAATTTCTTTAAAAAATATATTTTTTTCTTTCTTATTTCATTTTTTTTTTTTTTTAAAAAATAATTAAAATTCTTTTTAAAAATCTTTTTTATATAACTTATCTAAGTATTTTAATCATTTGTTGTATTATTATGCATGTTATTGTCTTATTTAAATTAGACAAATCTGAATTCGTCTTGATAGTAATTTGCATATTATTTTTATTACCGTTGTTATTATTATTATATGTTTTAACAGAATTGCATGAGTTGTTGTATTTTGAATGTCATACGGCTTATCTAGGATTGAACCTAAGATTGCATATCTACATAATTTGATCATTTATGATTATGCTAAGCAGTCACCTCATATATTAGGAAAAGGTCCTAAAATTGATCCAAATTGCACGATAAATGTTTTCCAAAAAAAAAATAAAAATCAAGTAAATGGTACCGAAGGGCATTAGTTATCCAACTAGTGTAACCAAGTCCCCGAATTGATTAATCTCTACGGTTCGCAGAATAGGGTGATTCTCCCATCACCTTATTTGAGTTTTAATTGACCCACCTCAAATCGATTAGTGGCGACTCCTTGGTATAAACTATTTGCATGTTAAATATTTAAACCCTAAGTCGCGATATAGTATGGGCTTGGGAGCCTCGAGTTAAGTCTTGAACCTGGACTTAGCAGCGTGTCGGTGAGCCTCTCTTGTTTTTCTCATGTTATTCAAAAGGCTGGAGGTCGGTGTGACACATTCCAAGAAAAGCGATTAGCTGCGAAACAAACTAAAAATCAAGCAATAGTTCAAGAAAAGATGGACATTCATAGATTCAGATCCGCTCTCAAACATTCGAGGGTAAAGTAAAGCACCTGTTTTCATTACTATGATGGATGACTCTGTTCATAAAGCATGATGCAATGCAATCAGCTTAAAGAACATCTTATCAACATCCATATCCGGATATTGGTTCGGATCACATCTTTTTCCAAAATTACGGTGAAGCTCGGGGTCATTAAAACATTAGGGGCATGAAATTGTCATCACCAAATGAAGAATGAGCGAAAGGATGCAAATTAAAATACGTAAAGACACGGACTGATGGTAGAAACATGTGAGATGGTTTTTAAGCATGATGAAAGACAAGAAAGAGTGCAAGATGATTTCTACCAGGTTTTCCACCGTCTGAGGATGTCACTTTTGACAGGATCAAGGCCATGAATCCACCTTGATTGAGAAACCTATGTATTACCATCTCAATTGACAAACAAAGTAGAATATAGATCCATGAAATTCATCATCTCAACATCGATTGTCTTATATGCTCCCGAAAAGTAAAAATCTTAGAATGGTGCCTCGTGACTTATTAATCCATCACAAAATAAGTGGATATAAGCTCCTAAAAATGCAATCGAAACTACATAGACATGAGTGATTGCCATGATCAATTAATCGTTAAGTGTTATTCCACATTGGTTGAATAAAGGGTTTCAACAGGGGTTATATACATTGAGTCTTCCCATAACTAATAGTTTAAGCTTTTGAGTGGGACTTTTACTAATAATGAATGAAGTTCTATTTTATTATGCATGAATAAATGAAAGAATCACACAATAAGGGCACACATGATAATTGATTTTGGTTACTGTCCAAAACTAGTTTTCGTTAGAAAAACGGTTTTAGAATAGAAACCTATTTGGTAATGCAATACCATTTTTCTATTTTTGGACAACTTTTTTTTCTTCCAAAACTGACGTAGACAAAAGAAATCAAACCAAAAAAAGTTTGTTTTTGTTTCTGAACCAAAAGCAGAACCATTTCTAAAAGAACCTACTTCTCTCTTCAAAACACATCTCTTCCTAAATTTAGCCCCTATATGACCTAGTCAAACTGTCCAAACGGGTTCAGTCCAGTTCATTCATTGTAGGAAAATAAATAAAACTAAAAATTTAGAAACATAAAAAATTCAGAAAATTCATAAAAAATTAGAAAATCCGGAAAAAGTCTTAAAAATCTCAAGATTTTTTTTTCAAAATCCATAAAAATTCCAAAAAATTCATAAAATTCCCAGAAAATAAAAAGTTAGATTTAGAAAATAGGAAATTTAGCGAATTTTTCAAAAAAAAAAAAGTCAAAATTTTAGAACTTCCACAAAATGGATAAAAATACTTGTGGCCACCCACTTTGAGTGAAATTTAAATATTTTAAGGTGCCCAAAAAAAATCAAAAATCAAAAATTTTAAAACTTCACCCCAAAAATTTAAATTTCACTCAAAGTAGGTGGCTAAAATATTCTAAGCTATTCTATGAAGTTTTGAAATTTTTATTTTTGATTTTTTGATTTCAAAAAAATTAAATTTCACTCAAAGTGGGTGGCCAAAGATATTCTAAGCCATTCGTGATATTTTAAAATTTTTGATTTTTTTTTGGGCATAGAAAATTTCAATTTCACTTAAAGTGGATGACCGTAAGTATTTGAAACCATTATGTGAAGTTTTGAAATTTTTATTTTTTTTATGTTTTTGGGAACCTCATAAAATTTAAATTTCACTCAAAGTAGATAGCCACAAGTATTCTAAAGCCATTTTGTAAAGTTTTGAAATTTTTTTAATTTTTGATTTTTAAAAAAAATTTGAAAAATTTCCTATTTTCCTAAATCTGATTTTTTTTATTTTCTGAAAATCTTTAAGAATTTTTTCATGATATTTTCAATTTTTATGGATTTTCTTAATTTTCTTTTAGATTTTTAGGAATTTTCCAGATTTTATAATTTTTTTATTCCATTTCTAAAAAAATGGATTTCTATTTCGGAAATAGAAATTTGTGTTGTTATCAAACAAGTTTCTGTTTTAGGAAATAGAAATTTTATCTTTTAGTATCAAACGGGTTTTTGTTTCAAAAATAAATTTTTTTATTGTTATCAAACGGGTTTCTTTTCTCGAAACTCATCCTGAAAAAAAAATAGAAAAATCTATTTTCTATTTTAGGTATTCATTCCGGAATAGAATGGTTACCATTTGTGCTCTAAACATCCGATGCTCTAGGAAACCAACTTTAATATAACTTGGAAAATGGTATTACTCTCTATTTGCATAAGAACATATTCATGTCATGCCAAGGATAAAGAGTCTTTCTTTGTGACTGATGACGATAATGACATGCAATGTCCTTCAAAAGTGTTACTAAGCTGATTAGAAAACCCGCAGAAAAATAATGAGAGAAAAACGAAGAGAGAAGAAAAAAAAAGGAGAAGAAGAGAGAAAGAAAGAGATTGTAAAATCCAAGAAAGGGGTTCTTGGTTTACGTAAGAATCGAAACCCTATACCCATCACAATATATTTATATTAAATATGAATTGTATATGACCATAATGCCCTTATATATGTAAAAAGGAATAAAACCTAGAGAATAAAAATAATTCTACTCTAGCACTCCCTTTTTAGTCGAGCATATAGATCACCCATGCCCACTTGGAACAACCAAAGAACAAAGGTAGGACAAAACAACGCTTTAGTGAACATATCAAAAACCGATCTCTAGAGGCAACGTAAGAGTGGCAACCAACTTTTGCTTCATAGCATCACACGAACAAAGTGACAGTCAACTTCTATATGTTTAGTTCGCTCTTGAAAAACAGGATTTCCAACAATATAAATAGCTGCCCCGATTATCACACATCATATCAATAGGATGATTAATAGAAAATCCAAGCTCACGGAGAAGAGATTTCAACCATAGCAATTCAACCATAGTTTGTGCCATAGCACGATATTCAGCCTCCGCTAGATCGACAATGGTAGTCTATTTTTTACTTCTCCAAGTAACCAAATTACCACCAAGAAAGGTGCAATATCCAATCGTAGACCACCGATCACACTTTGACCCAGCCCAATCAAAGATCGAATAGCCAACTAAGGTGGAAGAATCATTCGGTTTATAAATCAGTCCCTTACCAGGAGAGCCTTTAAGATATCGAAGAATGCGACAAACAGCATCCCAATGAGCCTTCTTGGGTGATTCCATAAACTGACTCACCACACTAACAGCAAAAGAAATATCGGGACGTGTAACAGTAAGATAAATCAGTTTCCCAACTAGACGCCGATACCGATGTTTATCTTCAATGATCATCTCCATCATCAACTCCAAACTTTTGATTTGGATCCATAGGAGTATCAACTGGCTTGGAAGCTAGTGTACCAGTCTCAGATAAAAGATCAAGAACATACTTTCGCTGAGACAAATTAATACCTTTCCTACTTCGTAAAACTTCAATACCTAGAAAATACCTAAGAGCTCCCAAGTCTTTAATCTGAAATTGCTGTTGAAGAAAAGATTTAACCTCAAAATTCCGGTCGCATCACTACCCGGACACAATTATATCATCCACATAAACAACAAGAATGACCACTCCCGACTCCTTCTTGCGAACAAAAAGCAGAATGATCGAACAACATTGACGAAAACCACACTTGGAAATCACTGAATTGAATTTCTCAAACCATGCTCTATGAGATTGTTTCAACCCGTAAATGGCTTTATGTAGCGGCATACTTTATGCGATCCTCCCCTTGGGCAACATACCCGGGAGGTTGCTCCATATATACTTCTTCAGACAAATCACCATAAAGAAAAGCATTCTTGACATCCAATTGATATAATTACCAATCAAAATTCATAGCAAGAGAAATAATAACACGAATAGAATTGAGATGTGCCACGGGGGAAAAAGTCTCAAAATAATCCACTCCATAAGTTTGAGTAAAACCTTTAGCAATGAGCCGAGCTTTGAGATGCTCAACCGAGCCATCCGGGTTATACTTGATAGTGTACACCCAACGACACTTCACCACATCTTTCCCAAGAGGAAGATCAACCAAAGACCATGTTTGGTGGGATACCAAAGCTTCCATTTCTACATCCATAGCTCTCTTCCACTCAAGATGAGACAAGGCCTCGATGGTAGAAGTAGGAATTGTGTAAGTATGTAATGATAGAGCAAAATCATGCAATGGAGGAGGAAGATGTGAAAAAGACACATAACGCTTCGATAGAGTAAGTAAAAGAGGATTTTTGTGTACAAGAACAGTACATTTGCGAAGGGCAATCGGAAGATCGTCGGACCAGGAGACAAGGAGGGAGATTGAACGGAGGGCATGGAAGAGCTGGAGACTGGTGGTGCCGTAGACTGCTTTCGCTTGTTGATATACTTGCAAGGGAGGAGGTACGGAAGGACTAACGGAATCTAAGGGAATAAGTTGTGGAATAGGAGGATCAACTACAATGTCAGTTGAAAACTCTTTACCCTCAGTAGAATAGTATGGTGTGCCCTCGAAAAAATAACGTCAAGATCGACATATTAAGTACAAGTCATAGGATCATAACACCGATATCCCTTTTGAGTACATGAATACCCTTTAGAAAAAACACATTTAGTAGCACGAGGGGATAGTTTATCAGCACCAGGTCATAGATTATGGACAAAACAGACACACCCAAAGACACGCGGGGTAAGAGGAAATAACGGCTTGTCAGGAAATACAATATTGATTGGTGACTGTTGATTGAGGACAGTGGAAGGCATACGATTTATGAGGTAACAAGCAGTAAGGACAGCATCACTCCAAAATGATTTTGGGACATGCATATGTAACAAGAGTGAACGAGCAACTTCTAGAAGGTGACGGTTCTTTCTCTCGGCCACACCATTCTGCTGAGGGGTATAAGTACAACTTGTTTGATGTATAATGCCAAGACTAGAACAAAACAAAGAAATTGATTTTTGTGAGTATTCTAGAGCATTATCTGTTCACAAAATTTTGAGGGATGTATTAAACCCGATTAGTAACCTCACGATGAAATAATTGAAAAACATGTAAAAATTCAGAACGATCATGAAGCATATAGAGCCATGTTAGACGAGAATAATCATCCACAAAAGTAACAAAGTACTTAAAACCATTTCTATTAGCAATACCAGAAGGTCCCCATATGTCTGAATGAACAAGTTCTAATAAAGTAGATGCACGAGAATCACTACGACTAGGAAAAGAACTACGATGATGTTTCCCAAGTTCACAAGCCTCACACTCAAGAGTAGAAATTGATTTACACTCGGGAATTATTTGCTGTAACTTAAATAAAGATAAATGCCCTAAACAGGAATGCCATAATAGGGGGGGTTAATAGGACTAGCAGCTAGACCATTGGCGTCAGCAGTGGAGACACCATCCAGATAATAGAGTCCATCATGTTCATGCCCTCCACCAATCTTCTTCTTTGTCTGAAGGTCCTGAAAAATGCAATAGGAGGGGTAAAATGTAACAGAACAACCAAGATTTTTAGTTAACTGACTAATATATAACAAATTCAAAGGAAGTTGGGAACATGTAAAGCGGAGGACAAGGATAAGGAGGGTGTAAGTGAGACAGCCCAGTCCAACCACTTGAGTAGAGGAACCATTAGCTAGAATAACCCGGTGAAAGACTAGAGTTATGGTGTGAAGAAAATAATTCTTGCTTACCCATCATATGACTAGAAGCTCCCGAGTCAATGACCCAAGAGGTGCCGGGAGACAAGTAGAAAAAGGCAATGTTACACATCGTGCAAGAGTGGCGGTGGATGAGAAATTGGAAGCCTCTAGTTGTTGGACACGCTTGATGTGTTGTGCGACCATATCATCCCAAGGCGTAGACTCGGAAGAACTACCCCACTTGGGATAGATGGATTCATGTTGCCGTAAGACACATTTCCAACACTCCTTGAGACATAGCAGCATTTGCAGCAACTAATCGTTGAGCCCTCTCGGGGCTTACCATGCTTGGCCCAACATGTGTCAACAATATGATCAGATTTGCGCGATATATACACCGACGGCTATCTTGATCAAAATTTTGTCCACTGCATCCACCACCGCGACCCGACCTCCCCTAAACCATGACCTCTATTAGAAAATCCACCACGACCACGAACACCACTACTAGCCACAAATGCTGAATTATCTTTAGATGATGTAGAAGACGGAGGGACAATGCGCTGAATCCGACAAAATGCTTCATTCATAGAAGGAACTTTCTCTCCAGCAAGAAGTTGACTCTTCATAGGCTGTAAGTCAGCATTCAAGCCTGATAAAAACTTGGCCACCTGAAATTCAGCTCGTTGTGTCTTTAGTGTCTCAAGATCAGTAGTGATGGGCTGATAAAGATTAAGTTCTTCCCACTTGCCTTTCAAAGCACTATAATACTCTCCAAGAGACTTGTCCCCCTGTTTAAAATTAAAGATCTTCTCATAGAGCTCATAGACTCTAGACATGTTTTTGTCTTGTGAGTAACTCTCCATAAGATCATCCCACACTCCCTTGGCAGTTGTGTGGAACATGACATTAGCAGCAATGGATGGTTCCATGCTATTCCATAACCACACCAAAAGTGTATCATTCTCTCTCATCCAGTCACTATAGTCTTTAGAGTTTTCAGCAAGGGGTTCTGTAGTAAGATAATTAAGTTTCCCTTTGGCATTAATATAAACCTTCATAGCTTGAGCCCATAGCAAGTAATTGGAGGATCCATTCAATTTAATGGTGGTAATCTGAAAATTGACACTTTGTCTCAGAGAAGACTTAGTGCCATTCATGGTGAAAATCTCAATATAAATATATCTACCACCGATCACAAAGGCGAAACTTGAGTGTAAGAAATAAAACAATAATACCAACATATAATCAAATGCAATTGGCTCCATCAATCAAATAAAGGGATGCTGAAATCTTATAAATATAGGTTGCATAATCAATGAAATACCCCGATCCTTGAATCATTGATTAGGAAGTGTTGTAATCCATTGTCACAAAGCAGAACACGATAAATCTGATTTCTCCCGATCTTTTATGTATCGGGACTTGAAGAGAAAATAGGTAAAAATTGCAGCTTTAGGTGGCTACGCATAAGAGAAGGAATAGGGTTATTAGGGGACTCTCAAACCAGCAATAAGACCAGGTAATCAGGTAGTCAAACCGTGCTCACGATACCATGTTACTAAGCTGATTAGAGAACCCGCAAAAAAAATAACGAGAGAAAAGAACGAAGAGAGAAGAAAAGAAAGGAGAAGAAGAGAGAAAGAAAGAGATTGTAAAATCCAAGAAAGGGGCTTTTGGTTTTGTGTAAATCAAACCCTACACCCATCACAATATATTTATATTACATATGAATTGTATATGACCATAATGCCCTTATATATGTAAAAAGGAATAAAACCTAGAGAATAAAAATAATTCTACTTTAATAAAAAGCATTCTAATCCATTTTCATTTCCACTAGAATCGCGAGCGGATATTGCCTGAAGCATCACGTTCATATGGTCGACCAATTTCCCCAAGGTTCGTTGAAATAAGAAGAAAAAAGAAGAAGACATCGACACCTAAAAAGCCCCATGCCAAATTGAAAATACTAATGTGAGATGGGTGCTCTCAACTGGATATGATAATAAAAGAACATGATTTCTCTCATCGATTCAAGACATGCATCAAACTATTGTGCAAACGATAATAAAAGAACATGACAAGTATCTTCCAAGTCAATTTGCACTCCTAATATTGCCAATGGGCTATTCCTATGTCAAGATTACAGTTGTAGTTGGAAGTCCTTGCTTCTGATGTAGTATCAATTAAGCTCTCCACAGAATTAAAAACCATATGCACAGCTCCTCCCACTTCATTTCAAAGCCATAAACAGCTGCGATTACCCCGAGCTTTAAAGATTTGTTGTCCCCATCAGCCTAGACAAAAAGCGGTCCACATTTCTAGCTGAAACCACATCTATTGCAGGGAGTGGCTTTCCAATTTCACTTGGTGCAGCTATAACAAAACATTCTAATTTGAGCTGCGTTCAAGAAAAGATGGCATTAAGAGATCTAGATCAGCTCTCAAACATTAAAGGACTTAAGCAAATCACCTTTCTAGCCACCCATTGATTACTCGTCATGTTTATCCAAAAACATGAAAGCAATACTGTTGATTGAAGGACTTCCTCCATACTCTGGTTTGGATATCACAATTTGTTATCCACAATCTGGTGAAAATCTTGTCTTTTTAAACCTACGGGCGTAGATATTGTCATCACTAAACAATGACCGAACTGAAGTAAGATGTTGCGAATGATGTAAGGGTAAGAATTTGCAAGATGATTAATAAAGAGATGAAGTAATACCAGGAAAGAGTGGCTACATGATTTTGTACGGGTTTCCACCGTTGATGATAATACTTTCAGCCCGATCAAGGCCATATATCTGCCTTCAAAGAGAGCAATCTTCATATTGGCATTTAAAGCGACGAGCAAAGTTTGATCAGATCCGGAGAGATTCATCATGTTGACATTAATGCCCTAGCTTTGAGAAAATGCAGAACACGTTTATGGTACCTTCACCGCCTACTTCCGTGACCAAATAACGAATTAATAAAATGCAATCAGGATCACATATGCATGAGCAGTTTCCAAAATCCATCGGATAGTGAATTTCTCTACTTCATAGAAGTTGGAGAGAAGTATTACTTTATTTACACAAGCGCAAATTGATACCATGTCGAGAATGAAGAATCTTGTACTATGATGGACAGCTCCCATTCATAAAGCACAGCGCAATGCAATCGGTTTAAAGAATGTCCCTGTCGCATCCATTTCCCCAGATATTTGGTTGGGATATCCCACAATTGCCAAAATTACAGTGAAGCTCTTGGTCATTTAAAGCATGAGGGGCATGAGAAATTGTCATCACCAAATCAAAACCAATGAAGGATGCAAATTCGATACGTAAAGACACTAACTGATGGTACGAACATGTGAAATGGATATAGGCATGACGAAAAACAAGAAAGAGCACAACATGATTCCTACCAGATTTCCCACCGTAGAGGATGTTACTTTTGACAGGATCAAGGCCATGAATCCATCATCAGATTGAGCAATCTATGTATTAGCATCTCGATTGACAAACAAAGTTGCATATAGATCCATGGAAATTCATCATCTCAACATCGGTGTGTCCTGGATTTGAGAAAAGTAAAAATGTTATGATGGTGCCTCCGGTGGCTTATTAATCCATGACAGAATCAGTGGACATAAGCTACTAAAAATGCAATCAAAACCACATAGACATGAGTAGTTGCCATGATCAATCAATTATTAGAAGTGTTATTCCACATTAGTTAAATAAAGGTTTCAATAGGGGTCATATACATTGAGTCTACCTCTAACTAATACTTTAAGCTTTTTCGGTGGAACTTCTGCTAACAAGTAATGAAGTTCTTTTTATTGTGCATGAATGAATGAAAAGAAACACATAATAAACGTCCTTTGTTCTAGGAAACAAACCTTAATAGAACTTGGAAAAAGGCAATACTCTCTGTTTGCATAAGACCATATTCATGTCATGTCAAGGATGAAGAGTCTTTCTTCGTGACTGATGACATATAATGACATGCAAAATATTTGAAGGAATTCTTATCTATTTTCATTCCCACCAGGATCACAGGCCGGATGATGCGAAGCATTGCATTCACTTAGTTGACCAATTTCCCTAAGATTACTTGAAATGAGGCAGAAAGCAATAAGACATCAACACAACCCCATGCCAAACCCGAAATTACTAATGTGAAATAGGTACTCTTAACCGAATATGATACTTTACCAGCTATATTTACAATTACTAGGAAACACGGACGATCTCGAACCCAATCTCTATCGTGCTGCTATCATGCATATATTCTTCATAATTCTACATGGGGCATATGTGTTCTCCATCATTCTGGTATTTTCTTTGAGTGAATGATAATGAAAGAACATGATTTCTCTCATTAGGATTCGAGACACACATCAAACTGTTGTGAAAACGATAATAAAAAGAACATGACTAGTATCTTCCAAGTCAATTTGCACTCCAAATATTGCCAATATGCAATTCCTACGTCAAGATTACAATTATAGTTGGAAATCTTAAGCCTGATGCAGTACCAATTAAGCTCTCCACAGAATTAAAATCATATGCACATCTCCTCCCACTTCATTTTAGAGCCATAAATAGCTGGGTAGTACCCGAGCTACGAAGATTTTTGTCCTTGCCATTAGCCTAGCCAAAAATGGTGCACATTTCTGGCTGAAACCACAATTATTGCGGGGAGTGGCTTTCCAATTCCATTCAATGGCAAGCTGTAACAAAACATTACGATTTGAGCTATAGTTCAAGAAAAGATGGCATTAAGAGATCTAGATCAGCTCTCAAACATTAAAGGACTTAAGCAAATCACCTTTATAGCCACCCATTGATTACTTGTCATGTTTATCCCAAAAAAAAATGAAAGCAATACAATTGATTGAAGGACTTCCTCCATACTTCTGGTTTGGATCTCACACTTTATTATCCACAACACAATGGAAATCCTCTGTTCTTCTAAAGCCTCTAGGGCATAGGCATCGTCATCACCAAACAATGATCGAACTGAAGTAATAAATTGCAAATGATGTTAAGGTATGAATTTGCAAGATGATTAATAAAGGCATGAAGTAAAACAAGGAAAGAGTGGCGACATGATTTGTACGGTTTTCACTTTGTTGATGATAATACTTTCAGCCTAATCAAGGCCATATATCTACCTTGGAGAGAGCATCTTTCACATTGGCATATTAAGCGATGAACAAAGTTTGATACAAATCCATGGATAAAACAAATGTCGCTTATGTTATGGTGGCAACATCTAAAGCCTCCAAGCTAAACTCCAAAGATTGACCTTCTTGCTTACCATTCCATGTCACGCCCCACACTTCTCGGTGCGCCCACATCCCTCATAAAGGTCGATTCGGTATGCGACGTCCCCTGGACCGTCGCCCGACCAAACCAATCTGAGAGATATAAAGCACAAAGCGGAAGCAATTAAAATCACCCGTACAAATATGAATACATGACCAAGGGTATCCACCAAAAATCAACACTTGTACTAATACTAGAATTCATTTACAAAATCCAGTACAGCCGAATACCAAAAATCAAAAAGCGGTTCCAGGCCACTACTAACAAAAGGGATAAGTGGCTCGGGCTCGGACCCTACAACTAGCCGGGCTTCTCCCAAAAATGCATCGGGACACTGTCATCCTCAAGGCCGGGGATCACGAAAATGTCGGTTTTACAACAACCGTGAGAATAAATCTCGTGAGTAATTCCCTAAACCTAAACTAGGCTAACATGCACCTCCTAACAAGTACTAAACATCACATAATACCCACAAAAGCGGCTCAAGCCCCTCGGGCCTAAATCTAATCCACTAGACCTGCCTGCAGGTTAGGCGTCAAATCAATAGAAACAGACACATGACGTAATTTAATCACAAAGACATACAAGTGCATTTCTATGTCTAACGCATGTTATGCATATGCTAGTGCTCGCACTCATGCTCATGCCTCATCAATGCATTATCGCACACTTGCACACTAGCACTCAAGCCATTTCTCAATTACTCCTCCGACCCGCGTTAAGCGCGCCGGTCCGACCAGCGTAAACGCATCGGGTCCATCACCGAGATCGATCTCTGGCCAGCGAGCTTATGCCACAGCCCGCGTAAAACGCATCAGGCCGGACATCTTCCGGTAAACCAGGCTCATGACACAGCCCGCGTAAACGCATCAGGCGGACATTTCCCGGTAAACCCGGGCTCATGACACAGCCCGCGTAAAGCGCATCGGGCGGACATCTTCCGTAAACGGGCATCGTCCCGCGTAACACGCCTCGGGGCGGGTTCACTACCCGTAACACGCGTCGGGGTTTATTGTGATCACACGTTCTCAAACCTCAATTTTGCTCGAACCCGCGTTAAACGCGCCGGGGCAATTTAGGTGATCACAATGCACATGTCACTCGGGCACACTTATAAATGCAAATGCCGTGCCAATGCTTGAGATGTGCACCCATGGCTATAAAGTTCACACTTGGGCATTCACAAATTCCATAATTAGCATTCAGTTCAAAGAATCACAAGCCCAATTAACGGATCATCCAGCACGGTCATGGCACAAATTCAACACATACTTCATACATATAAATCACAAAGTAGTGCAATCATGGAGATCAATTCAAGCATTAGTACCGGTTTTACTTCACACTTATCGGACACAAGCCATTCCACATAGTACCGCAATCAAGGCCCACCAAGCCACTCCAAAATAGAGACCATTCAATCACTAACTTTCGTCTATCCATCAATTTAAATCAATTGCACTATTAAATCCCAATTAATCGCGCTTTGCTTAAATCAAATCCATCGTGGCCAGCCACTATACCACAATTTCTAGGCCAATAAATGTCATCAAAATACTCCATCATACTCCCCAAATATCATTCTAATTGACCACCACCAAAAATTTATATCGCACGCAATATAATTCACAAATAAAACCGAACTCGAGCCAAATTAATCCGAACTGACTAACCCATTTATCGCGCCTCTCGGGCCATAATCCTCCATTAAATCCACAAACTAATCCACCAAATTGGCCACAAACATAATCCTTAATCACTCTCACAAATTAACCCCCAAATTAACCCTAATTAACCCCTAAACTTACCCTAATTGGGTTTTATTAAACTCCCCTATTGTAAACTTGTCTAAAAATGCAAATAATCCTGCCCCCGGAAATTAGTGGTTTGGGGGAGAAGAAGGAGAGAGTCCCGATGAGGGGGGAGTGGGGACGGACCGGGCGAGGTGGGGGGCGCGTGGTATCCGAGGGAGAGAGAGAGAGAGAGAGAGATTTGAAAATTTATACTAATTAAAATATTAAACATAAACCAGGGGTCCAATTTCAAAACGGAAAATTGCCCACTAATCCCGAGTGAACCTCGCAACTAAAAGGGACAAAGGTCAAATTAATTTGACCAAATTTTTACGAGAGGTCTACAAGTCCAAATTTTGCACCCGTCCGAAAACTCCAACTTTTCCATTAATCCCGACAATCTCGATCATCGGCCACATTAATGTCGACACCGTCAATTTATTTCGACTGAAACTCCCGAAAAATTGACTGTCAAGTTCGGGGTCTAAATAACGACAAAAATTTGATCGAGTGCGATTCTAGCGAAATTTCTGGTTTAAAATAATAACCGAGGTGATCGGTTCTCGGGCGAGATTCTACTATAAAGCGCCTGACAAATCGCGTGTTTTATAAATCCCAAAAATAAGTCAAAATTCGGAATGTTACAATTCTTCCCCCCTTACAAAAATTTCGTCCTCGAAATTTACAATCCCAACCCGACTACTCAAACAAATGGGGATACTGGTGTCGCATCACTTCCTCGCTTTCCCATGTGGCGCCTTCCGTCCCGTGATGTTCCCAAATGACTTTGACTAATGGAATCGTCTTGCTCCTCAGCACTTGCTCCTTTCTGTCCTCGATTCGCACCGGCTTTTCCACGTATGATACTCTGTCGTCCACGTCTATTACTTCATAGTTCAAAGACGGGGTCGGATCCGGTTCGTACTTCCTCAACATCGACCGTGGAAGACGTTATGAACTTGTGACAAATTTGGCGGCAAGGCTAGGCGATAGGCCAACGTTCCAATCCTTTCCAAAATCTCAAACGGGCCTATGTACCTTGGACTCAGCTTTCCTTTCTTGCCAAACCGAGATAGTCCTCTCATTGGCGAGATCTTGAGAAACACATAGTCGCCAACTTGAAACTCCAATGGTCTACGCCTTCGGTCCAGCGTAACTTTTTACGGCGACTCTATGCTCGTCCTCAATCTTTCCCGGATAATTTTCACCGTTTCTCTGGGATCTTTGAACCAACTCGGACCCATTATACTTCTTTCTCCTACCTCATCCCAACACAATGGCATTACTCAAAGCCCCGCCATATAATGCTTCAAATGGCGCCATTACGATACTCTGCTTGAAAACCTGCATTGTAGGCAAATTCCACTAAGTGCAATTGTTCTTCCCACTTGCCCCGAAAATCTAGCGCACACGCTCTCAAAGATATCCTCCAAAGTCTCGAATAGTCCTCTCGGATCGGCCATCCGTCTGCGGATGATAGGCCGTCTTGAATTGTAACTTAGTTCCCATGGCGATTATAGACTTTTCCGAAGTTCACAGTAAATACGGGATCACGGTCCGAAGTGATTGATACCGGTACTCCGTGAAGGCGAACTATACATCGTGCGTATAATTACGCCAACCTTTCCAGTCGAAGTCCTTCGCCTTTGCCGGAAGTCTGTTGACTTGGTCGATCATCCACTATCACCCAAATGGAGTCGTGTCCCCTTTGGCTCCTTGGCGATCCCGTTACAAAATCCATTATAACGTGTTCCCATTTCCATTCCGGGATTTCCAGCGGTTGTAACATCCCACCAGGCTTGCAGTGTTGTGCCTTCACCTATTGGCACGTCAAACACTTAGCCACATGCTTGGCCCATCCACTTTCATTCCATTCCACCAATAGTCTTGTCGGAGATTACGGTACATCTTAGTCTTTGCCGGGTGAATCTTTATAATTGCTCCTATGGGCTTCCGACAAAATCTCTTCTTTGAGTTCCAAATCGTCAGACACGCGATCGTCCTCGAAACCTAAGGATTCCATCTTGACACACCTGAAATCTGGTTTCCTCTTAGAATTGTCCATACTCGAAACTTTTACGAATCTCGAGTCCGTGGTACATAGCGCCTTAATCTTGGCTTGCACTTCCAGCTCAATCCTTAATGTCGCCATCGGGCCGGAGAGGTGTCCTACCTCAAACTTAAACTCTGAGTCTCGCTCCTTCTAATAAGGTCCACTCTTTAACCAGCAAATGCGCGATGCTCGATTTCCTGCTCAAGGCATCCGCTACCCGGTTGGCCTTTCGGGGTGATCTGATATGTCATGGTCATAGTCCTTGACAATTCCCATCCAACGCCTCTGCCTCATATTCAGTTCCTTCTGCGAAAATAAGTACTTGAGACTATGATGGTCCGTGTAGATTTGGAACCTTTCTCCACATAAGTAATGCCTCCAAATTTTAAGTGCAAAGATAATTGCTGCCAACTCTAAATCGTGTGTCGGGTAGTTCATCTCATGAGGTCTTAACTGCCGCGATGCATAAGCAACCACTCTTCCATGTTGCATTAGCACGCATCCCAATCCTCTAAGCGAAGCATCACTATAAATCTCATACCCGCCCGGTCCTGATGGAATCGTCAATCTTGGCGTAAATCAACCTCTGTTTCGACTCCCGAAAACTCTCTTCGCACTTTTCGAGTCCATTCAAACTTGGTTTCCTTTTTTGACAACCTCGTCAGCGGTGTGGCTATCGCTGAAAATCTTTCCACAAACCTCCGATAATAGCCTTGCCCAAATCCTAGAAAACTTTGAACCTCGATGGCGTAAATCGGTCTCGGCCAGTCCATTCTTGCTTCAATCTTTGCTTGGGGTCCACGGAGATTCCTTCCCCGATATTATATGCCCAAGGAATGCTACTCGGTTCAGCCAAAACTAGCACTTGCTAAACTTAGCATACGATCGTGCTCTCTTAACGTTTGTAAAACCTTGTTCAAGTGTGCCTCATGCTCCTCGGGACTCTTGAGTATACCAAAATGTCGTCTATGAAGACAATGACAAACTGGTCCAAGAATTCCTTAAATACCCGATTCATCGGTCCATAAAAGCGGCGGGGGCATTAGTCAGTCCAAAAGGCATCACTTTGTGAACTCATAGTGCCCATATCTAGTCCTGAATGCTGTCTTTGGAATATCCTCCTTTTGGATCCTTAACTGGTGATACCCTGTCCTCAAGTCAATCTTAGAAAACACCGATGCCCCTTGCAACTGGTCGAACAGGTCGTCAATCCTTGGGAGGGGATACTTATTCTTGACCGTCACTTGATTTAGCTGACGGTAGTCGATACACAACCTTAGCGACCCATCCTTCTTTCTGACAAATAAAACCGGTGCTCCCCATGGAGACGCACTCGGTCGGATGAAACCTTTGTCCAGTAGTTCCTGCATCTGGACCTTCAATTCCTTCAACTCTGACAACGACATCCTGTAGGGCGGCTTCGAGATTGGCTCGGTCCCAGGAGCCAACTCGATAACAAATTCCACTTCCCTTTCGGCGGCAATCCCGGCAATTCCTGAGGAAAGACATCGGGAAAATTGCACACCACCGGTATATCCTCAAGCCGCACTTCACCCACTTGCGGATCCACCACACCGGCTAAATAACCTTGATGACCTCGTCCAACAATTTAGTTGCTTCCACCGAAAGCGAAACCCAAGGGATCGAGGTTCCTCCTCGACTCCCTACAAACTCAAATCTAGGTGTCCAGTAGGGCTAAACCGGATCACCCCACATTACTACAATCCATCACGGCATTCTCGCTTTAACTAACCACCCATGCCCACAATCAAGTCAAAATCATACATGGGTAACACCGCTAAATCTATCCCCGCTTTCTCGCCACCAACTACTATCTCACAATTTGGGCATCCTAGGGATATGCATATCTTATCCTTTAATGGCGTAGTCACACACAATTGTACTTCTAACATAACAGGCTTTAATCCAAATAATTCAACAAAGCGGCGATATATAAGCGAATGCGATGCTCCGGATCGAATAATGCATAAGCTATATGATGGCGGGAAACCATACACATGACCACCCACGGCGCATTTTTCACTTCCCTTGGCGCCATTGCATACACCCGTCCTTGTGCCGTGATCTGCTCATAATAGCTGGCGGGCACTCCCAGGCTGGTTCCCAATTCGAGGTTGTTGCTGAATCGGGGGTCAGGCGTCGTGAGGACAGCTCCTAATTTGATGGTCAAAACTCCGCATATGGAAGCAAGCCCCAAATACATTACGCGAAGGTTCGGCTTCCCGATGTTCCTCTTGATCGGTGGGACAAACCACTTTGTTCCGCCATCGGTTTCTTCCCAAAACGCGTTGTCCTTAAGCGGGCGGGGCAGCGATCCGGATGCGGCCGCTCTATCCACTTGTTCTCGCTCAATAACAGGCTCTCTCATACGGATCTTCATAAGTTTCGATTCAACTTTGGTATGGTGTCGCGAATAATAAAAGCCTTGACCCGTCCGGAATCTTCGCGCCTTATCCTCCGGTGTTCCACCATCCTTTAGCTGCGAACCTTGACAACCCTAGCAAACTCCGCCTCGTCTTGATCCACGGTCATTGACCCTTGGCGGTCTCATGAACTCTGCCGGCTTCCTTTCTCTGGGTCTTTCGAGGAAAAGAACTTTCCTAGGAAGTTCTCGGAAAATCTGCCCAAGTAACAGGCGATCCCTTGAGGAAATACCCCGTCCTTTGGTGGCCCTCCACCAATCATTGGCGTTATTCTGCAATTGATATACCGCCAATGTCACCTTTTCGATCTCGGTGCACCTTAGCACTTGAAGGCCTTCTCTGGTTCCTCGATCCAGCGGGTGCGGCCTCGGGATCACCTTGGCCCGTTGAACCGAAAGGCGGCTTCAACCGGAGGCGCTCTACCCGCCCGACATTGGCCTGGCCACATTTACCGGGCCCGGGATGGGATTCTCCACATTTCCCTGATTCCCACCATTTCCATTGTTCCCGTTATTTCCATTATTCCCATTGGCCCCATTGGCAGCAGCAATGGCGGCCTCAACAGCAGCGGCGATAGTGGCATCTCTCTCCTGAGCCAATCTACCTCCTAGAATTCCAGCTTCCTCGAGGGCTCTTAGGATTCCATCCACCCCTCGGATCCTCCGCAATCCTTACTTGCGGTTCAACACGGTCCGGCTCAGGACCTCGACCTCGACCTCTACCTCTTCTACGGCCTCGACCTCTACCTCGTCCTTGGTTACTCGTCTCTCCAACTTGCATGTCCATTCTCCTGCTATAATTCCCACATCGGGATTAGAGACCTAACCCAAGCTAAACCGGTCTAAGGTCCCAGGCGGGAAGCTTAACGCTTCTGACAATCAATCACTCGGCATGCGATTAAGCATAAAACAAGACCCGCAGGACTTGATCCGCGAACACGTGTACTAACCTCGAGTCCCGCGCACCTTGCACTTCACGGGTCGAGATAACATATCACTCAATCAAGACCGCGGGCGGTCGGGAGGTACACTTAGCACACGAGGTCACCCTACGGCTACCCAAGATCATCGCTCCTTATTACTCCAAGCTTGACCTAATTGGATCGGTGACCTTGCTCGATACCAAATCAAGCGGGATGTCACGCCCCGCACTTCTCGATCGCCCACATCCCTCATGAAAGGTCGATTAGTGTCGACGTCCCGGGACGCGTCGCCGACCCAAACCCAATACGGAGATATAAAGCACAAAGCGGAAGCAATTAAAATCACCCGTACAAATATGAATACATGACCAAGGGTATCCACCAAAAATCAACACTTGTACTAATACTAGAATTCATTTACAAAATCCAGTATAGCCCGAATACCAAAAATCAAAAGCGCCCCAGCCACTACTAACAAAAAAGGGATAAGTGGCTCTGCTCAGCCCTACAACTAGCCTGGCTTCTCCCAAAAATGCATCAGACACCTGTCATCCTCAAGGCCGGGATCTGAAAATGTCGGTTTTACAACAACCGTGAGAATAAATCTCGAGTAATTCCCTAAACCTAAACTAGGCTAACATGCACCTCCTAACAAGTACTAAACATCACATAATACCCACAACCCACAAAGGCCCTCGGGCCTAAATCTAATCCCACTAGACCTGCAGTTAGGCGTCAAATCAATGAAAACAGCCACGACGAAATTTAATCACAGGCACATACAAGTGCATTTCTATGTCACAACGATAAAGATGCATATGCTAGTGCTACGCACTCATGCTCATGCCTCATCAATGCATTATCGCACACTTGCACACTAGCACTCAGCCATTTCTCAATTGCTCCTCCGACCAGCGTTAAACGCGATCGTCCAACCAGCGTAAAAAGCGCCAGTCCATCACTTGAGATCGATCTCTAGCCCGCAGCTTATGCCACACAGCCCGCATAAAAAGCGCGTCCGGCCCGGACATCTTCCGGTAAACCAGGCTCATGACACAGCCCGCGTAAAAAGCGCATCGGTAGGACATTTCCGGTAAACCCGGGGCTCATGACACACGGCCAGCGTAAAAGCGCATCAGGCGGACATCTTCCGGTAAACCGGCATCGCCCCGTCCGCGTAACACGCCTCGGGGCGGGTTCACTACCCCGCGTAACACGCATCGTGGTTTATTGTGATCACACGTTCTCAAACCTCAATTTTATCTCCCGAACCCCGCGTTAAACGCGCCGGGGCAATTTAGGTGATCACAATGCACATGTCACTCGGGCACACTTATAAATGCAAATGCCGTGCCAATGCTTGAGATGTGCACCCATGGCTATAAAGTTCACACTTGGGCATTCACAAATTCCATAATTAGCATTCAGTTCAAAGAATCACAAGCCCAATTAACTGGATCATCCAAAGACAGTCATGGCACAAATTCAACACATACTTTATACATATAAATCACAAAGTAGTGCAATCATGGAGATCAATTCAAGCATTACATACCGGTACACTTTGTTCACACTTATCGACACACACAAGCCATTCCACATAGTACCGCGCAATCAAGGCCCACCAAGCCACTCCAAAATAGAGACCATTCAATCACTAACTCGGTCTATCCATCAATTTCGTCAATTGCACTATTAAATCCCAATCAATCGCGCTTTGCTTAAATCAAATCCATCGTGGCCAGCCACTATACCACAATTTCTAGGCCAATAAATGTCATCAAAATACTCCATCATACTCCCCAAATATCATTCTAATTGACCACCACCAAAAATTAATATACGGCGCGCAATATAATCCACAAATAAAACCCGAACTGGAGCCAAATTAATCCGAACTGACTAACCCATTTATCGCGCCTCTCGGGCCACTAATCCTCCATTAAATCCACAAACTAATCCACCAAATTGGCCACAAACATAATCCTTAATCACTCTCACAAATTAACCCCCAAATTAACCCCTAAATTACCCTAATTAACCCCTAAACTTGTCTAAAAATGCAAATAATCCTAATTAGGGTTTAGGGTCAAACTCACCGGGTGTCCCACGCCAGAAAACGGGCCGAACGCGATAAAAGCAGAATGAATGTCACACCGGGCCGAATGAATGGCGTTGGGTTAAGAAGAGAAGAAGAGAGATGAGAGAGAAGAAAAGAGAAAAGAAAGAGAAGAAGGAGAGAGAGTCCGGATGAGGGGAGCGGGGACGACCGGGCGAAAGGTGGGCCAAGTAGGTATCCGAGGGAGAGAGAGAGAGAGAGAGAGAGAGATTTGAAAAATTTATACTAATTAAAATATTAAACGCAAACCGGGGGTCCAATTTCAAAACGGAAAATTGCCCACTAATCCCGAGTGAACCTCGCAACTAAAAAGGGACAAAGGTCAAATTAATTTGACCAAATTTTTACGAGAGGTCTACTAGTCCAAATTTTGCACCCGGTCCGAAAACTCCAACTTTTCCATTAATCCCGACAATCTCGATCATCGCCACATTAATGTCGACATCGTCAATTTATTTCGACACGAAACTCCCGAAAATTGATTTGTCAAGTTCAGGGTCTAAATAATGACAAAAATTTGATCGAGTGCGATTCTAGCGAAATTTCTGGTTTAAAATAATAACCGAGAGTGATCGGGTTCTCGGGGCGAGATTCTACTATAAGTGCAATCGACAAATCGCGCGTTTTATAAATCCCAAAAATAAGTCAAAATTCGGAATGTTACATTCCACAATCAAGCTTCCCAAACAGCACAGATGGAGTTTTTTGCAAGAGAATCGGGGAGAGACTCCACCGCCCAAGAACAATGCAAAGACCAAAGAATGGAGGGCATGGCTCAATTAAGGACCGACCTTCTTGCCCAACATGAGAAAAGAAAAACATTGAAAAGCTAAGGAAAAGACAATAAGTTGGCCAAAGCAGTCTCCACCCCCCGCATCAAACATAATTCATCCCACTGAGACGCAAACCTCAAATTTATAGTTGAACCGCCAATGACCAGATATTTCTCAAGCACAACTCAACGTCATTCTTCAACACCTTTTTGTGAACTGAAATCTTCAAGTAACTTAAAAGAAAAGTCACTTCTTTGTCGATTCATCAACTCAGACTCTGAATTTCACATCGGTCAAAAGCAACGATCGACTAGCACCGAGTTTGTAACCTTCAAAAAGCAAGATAATCACATTGTAGAGGATCCATACAGAGGATGACAGAATGAAAACCAACCATGGAAATAGATACAAATTTAATGGTGTTTCGTTTCAATATTAGAAATCAAAAGGTACTTCCCGACCTTGTCGGTAGGACAAGAATTATTTTGCTATAATTGGCCATAAAATGCCCGTTTTTATGCTTTCGAAGGTTTGAAGCAATCGAGTATTGAACAAAAGACACATTGCAAATGCTAAAAATAATAGTATAGATGAAAGTTAAAAGCAAAAGTTCTTCCAAACACACCACAATGTCGAGCCCGATAACTCCCGGTGAAAGAAGAAACCAACGGACTTCTAATATCGCAGCTCAAGCTTTTGCATTTTCCCATAGTCGACGAAGATAAGGAGCAATTCCATTCAACTAGAAAGCTAGCAAAGGAAAAGTAAGGAAAAAAAAAAAATGAACAAGCCATATCACCATCACAACAATTCGGACACTAGCATCCCTTTTCCGTGTGAAATTAGTAGCCTTCAACACCATTTCACTATGTTATTAGCTAACTGGGATGAGTGAGGACATCCTTGGAGAATCTTATGAGAAGGAATTTCCACATACTCATGGAGAAAATGCTACTTTGGATCATAGGTACAAACAAATGGTTCACAGGAGATTGTTCATCTTTCCACTTTTCATCACCCCTCACGGTGCTTCAAGATCCGAGAACCGGAAAGAAATGGCTATGAAAATAGAACCTCATCAATCAAGGCAATCTTCCCGCTCAACCTGAAGTTAGTTCACATCGATTTCCCGACAGCTCGCCTACAACAATTTCCACGGTACCTAGACATGGTGATAAAATCAACCTAAACCTGTAATAGGCTCATAAGTCCCGATAATCTTGCTATACATGCTCTCGATTTGCTCGAGATAACATAATGAAAATTCACCACCATTGACACGAAACCTAATCAAAAGCTGCTATAGTTATCTCATTACACCATAGCAAACTGGTAGAAGAGAATAACCGAGCACATCTCTGCACCTAACAGGAATCACAAGCTGATAAATATAACAGGACAACTAAACATGCTTTGCTGGACATGCAGAAAAGCTCGAATTAGTTTCATTTCATTTCCTCCGTGTACAGACATCGAACATCCAAAATCGACCAACAATAGCGGCTCAAAACCTCAAATCACCAGAATGCGCATGCACCAATCACTCCAAGAATCAACCAATGAATTACCGATCAATCAGCGACAAGAATGGATTAATATTAAAAGGGGTCCCAATCACCGGACTCAAGATATGGCAACCGGAAGCAATGAAGACCCAACATGAAGATCCTTCCTCATTAGCCCGACTAGAGAAGGACGCAGTGTAAACTCATCGACCTTAACCAACGCCTAGAGAGAGAGAGAGAGAGTTTTAGGGTTTTGGAGATTCAAGCGATTACATGAAGAGCGAGGCATGAAGATCCAACTATAGCCCCTCACAAACCTTAGTCAGCTTCCGGACGTCAAGGCCCACCAAACATCTAGATCGTCATGTGGCCAAAAGTCCGGTAATTTCTTGAGTGACTCACACCCATCCCAATAAAAGAGCTCCAAGAATTTACTAGGGCAGGAAATTTCAACTAAGCTTTCGCAACTCTCAACAATTAATCGCTTCGGATGCTCGACTTTGAAAGGTCCAAGATTTGAATGTGCTTGCGCCCAAATGATATCCAACACTTCCGGGGATCCCAATTTTTCAACGCCTCGTATCGCATGGAGTTCATCTACCCTTTCATCAAAGTCGTCGAGGTTTATGGATAGGTTCAAACTTCTTGGGGATTTTAAAGCTTCCAGTCCATCCAATTCCTTCAGCCCATTGCATCGCACGAGCTCTAATTCCGACAAAAATTCCCAAATCGGAAAGCTTTTGGCAACCTTTCCAATTTGGGGCAATCCCAACGTGAAGCGTCCGTATGCGGGGGGAAGCTCCGGGATGCTCAAGAGACATGCAATAATAAAGGAAGAGCCCCACGAGATGCTTCAGGTGAGAGAGCGATGGCAGCTCATTGCTCCGACAAGTGAGCCGCGGGGATGATAAGCTAAGAGGAGGTCTTGGGAGTGACTGAAGCTCGCTACAGTAGTAAATCGAGGTGTTCGAGAGAAGAAAGCTGATCTAAGTTTTCCGGCAAGCCAGAAATTTTTGTAAATTCTAACCGAAGGGTCTTTAGAGAAGACAATCCACCTTTATCAATAAGAATTTCTCCTTCCAGATTAGGGCATCCCCAGGCATCAAACTCTTGGAGGCATTGCAATTTTCCAATAGAGCTCGGTAACCTTTTTAAGTGGGTAAAAGAAATCCTCAAAATTTTCAATTTGTTCAATTCCCCGATGGATTCAGGTAATTCTGTAATCCCTGTACATGACAAGTCCAGCTCAACCAACTCTCCCAACTTCCCAATTGAAGAAGGGATTTGTTGCAACACCTCGCAGATGCACTAACGGCAAATTTACCAAATGGAGACAGATTATTGAGTTGGGAACTTCAGTTAGTTGCTGATGCCTTGTGGCACTAAGCCTTTTCAGCTTCTTCAAAGATCCTATACATGGAGGGATTTCTTTTATCCGAGTCTCGTCTCGACAAGTTCCTCCAAATTTTCTAGCTTCGCCCGATTGTTCGGGTAACTTCTCGAGACTCTTACAGAACTCAAGTTCAAGGAAACGAGGCGCTTGACATCTCTAATGGAAGGGTCGATTTCTTTCAAATGGGCACACCATTCTAGGATCAGCATCTCTAGATTTTTAAATGCAGAAAGATTAGGGGTGCTTCAAATTGAAGCACATTGAAAGATCAAGAACTTTCAACCTCTCCATCTACAAGAAAGAAACATGTTCCAAGATTAGCAATTAGAAAATAAAATAATTTACCATCAAATGTAACAAAAAGAGAGAGCCTTTGCCATCTTCACCTTAATTGAACTCCATCCTCTCCATTTTTCACTAATATTACTGGATGATAAATCAAGCACGACCAATTTTTCCAAATGAACGTTGATCGCCTCGAAAGAGTCTAGACATCTCTCCCACTTTAGCCATCTTAATTTAGAAAGTGATCCTTCAAATCTCCAGCAAAACCCACGGCACTCAAATGAAGGAACTTTAGGTTAGGCATTCTTTTGAAGCTCTCTTGCTCCATGAACTCTCTGGACCCCCTTTCGTCCATACGTAGTGCCTCAATTTTTTCATTTTGCTCCTGCAAAATTAAAATAAAATTGAGGACTGTAAATACCATCTAGCCTCCTTTTGTTAGTATACTCCGCATGCTATTGTGGCTGATGCATTTTGTCTACACTTATAGGGAAAAAGAAATATACGTGATCCTTTATAATTACTTGATCATGTAATACATCAATTTTCACTCGTATGCCCCAAGTTTTGATGTTTTATGTGAAATTCCTATATGAAATTAGTCAAGCTTTCTTATAAATTTTGAAATTAAATTTTGTAACATACATAATATTGACGACTGACTAAATATGGTGTCCCTTTGACGTATGTGAGAACTGTTACACGTTTCAAAAACAAAAGTACCTAATCATACTTATGTATTCATAAAGCATGACAACTCATACCCTTCCCGTTCATAAAATATTTTTGGTTTTAGCGTATGGCTGGATGGAAACAAGAATTTGGTATGTTGAACTTGAGTTTTCATTTTTGGATATTCAAGCTCAAAGCTCAACAACTAATCCTTAGATGAGTGAGAAATTGTCCAATCAATCCTAAACTTATTAATATTGCAATTTAGTCTTAAGACCTTTGCGTGAAATTTCAATCTAGTCATTCTAGTTAATTTTTACAGGAAATCGCTGACGTGACAATGTGCCATGTAGGACGGTCGCAAATGATTGGATCATGGCGCAAATTGATCGAAAGGACTACATTGAAATTTTGTGCAAAGATTAAAGACTAAATTGGCAAAATTGATAAGTTTATGACTGAATGAACATTCACACACTAGATTCAGGACCAATTGGGTAATTTTCTCCTAAGATGAGCGTGCTACTCAATTAGTCATCATTGAATTTGCCCCAATCAGTCATAAAATTCAACCTGATCTTAAGAATTTGTTAGTGCCTTTTTTACCATTCACCCATTCATATAAAAATATATGAATTAGTAAATAAAGGATAGTGTTTATTATCGCTTTCCTTTTTTTACATTCTAACATTGATTTTTTGCTCTCCAGTTATCTTATTTGATAAGTTAAATATTTGTTTTTTCTTGGCTAATGTCTAACAATAGATTTTTGTCTCCTCTTTGTCGGTGTGTGTGCATAAAGGCTCAATTAATCCGTACCAAGAAAGGCTCGCTCGTTTCATAATAGAGGTGGATATTGTATCACCCCAAAGGCAGATAAAACAAGGAGAACACAATTTCTTTCACCTTTCACTATTCCGTCACTTACTTCCTACAATCATTTAATTTCTTAATTTCGATCTTTGCTTTTCAGTTTTTTTATCGAAAATTACTTTATATGAATATGTACAAAATCATATGCTAGTTGTTAGTTAGTTTCTTCTGTCGTAATTTACTATTGTTTGATTTTGCACAACATTTGTTAATGTTGATTTATGTGCTCAAAATACCTATGACTAGATTCGTGCATAGCACCAGTATGAACACATGTATATATTATGAACGCTGGATAGAATAGTCTTATGCCATTGCTAGAAAATGATGTGAAAACGACAAACGAGCAAAATAGATAAAATTAATAGTACACAAATTTAATAACCCTTTTCCGAGCCTCATAATCACCAGTGCAAAACTTTTCATGAACTAGAGGCTAGAATTGTTACCAAGAAAATGCTAATAGCATGCTGAGAATGGTCAAAGATATAGAGAAAAAGAATAGTAACAATAGTAATTTGAGGGACTACGATTAGATAACATGTGAGAGGCCAAAAGTAGACATAATCGTTACCTTGCGTCCTAGAACTTTCATGGCTTCCTCATCCCATAGTCTGCTCCAATCCCAAGGCTCCTTATCTGCTGAACGGGCTATATCTCTGCCTAGATCTCTTAATTGATCATGCATTCTCAACTCATTGTTATCACCATATTTTATTAAAGAAAGTTCAATCATTCTTGCCAATCCAGAAGCAGGGTTACAAATCGAGATCCTTCCATAGGTAGGTGGCAATTCTTTTGTTGATTCCAATGAAAAAGCAGGCTATGTCTAGAAACATTCGTTTTTCTTGATCTCCTAATGAATCGTAACTTATCTTCAACTTTTTTTGTACATCCATATGAGGCACCTTCCTTAATTTCTCCAGCGTCTCTATCCATATGTCTTCATCTTTTCCTTTGAGATATGAACCTATAATCTCGAGAGCTAGAGGAAGCCCTCCCGTGGTGGCAACAATGTCACTAGAAAGATTCGCAAGTTCTGTTGGAAGTTGTTTCGCTTCAAATGCATACAAGCTAAACAGAAGCATAGAGTCATTGCCATTCATTTCTTCGAGTTCATAACATTTATATTCAGACTTCAAGAGGGCCTTATCTCGACATGTAATAATGATTCTACTTCCTGATTCGAAATTACAACCTCCAATCAATTTATCGAGATGGTCTCCATGACCCACATCGTCAAGAAGAATAAGTACCTTCTTTTTTTCACAACTTAATTGGATCTTTCCAATCCCCGTCACAGAATCATGCACTCTACTTTCATGATTTTTGTTATATCTGAGATCAGTAGAGATTGGATATGCTCCATACCCTTGTGATTAATTGTTTCTCTAATATCCCTAAGAAAGCTGCGGCAGTCAAATTTGTCAGAAAGCTTATTATAGATGTTTGTGGCCAAAGTTGTCTTACCAATGCCGCCAATCCCACAAATCCCAATAATTCGGGTTTTGGAAGGATCGGTATCCGCCAATTTCATTACCTCAGCCACATGATCATCAATTCCAACCAAGTTCTGAGGAAGAGGTGACAGGAAATCATGTTGCTGCTCGGCCATTATTACTCGTACGAGTTCCGTTATTAATTCCCCTCTTCATGCCTGTCAAACAACACAACACATGAGAACTTATTAATGGCTCCACAAAATAAGGATTATGGATGATAAATAGAAAAATTCTTCTTCCGGCGAGGATCTATCAAAACAAGGTGAACAACGTACCCACTAGCAAATTCCTCTGATTCGTATACTCTAAGAGCAAGTGCTTTTTGAGTGCTTCCGGCCCTTGTTGCTTGACATCCTCCTTGAAACGATGCATACGGGATTCGAAGGCGTCTCCAAATTTCCCCAGCATGTGTTTCACATCCATGGGCTTCACCTTGTAAAACACAGGCAAGACTATTTGTCCTCTACTTTCCTTGCACTTCATGATATGAATGAGTTCGCGAAGGCACCATTCGCTAGCAGCATAATTTTCCGAGATGACTAGAATTGAAACCTTAGAGTGCTCGATTGCACTGAGAAGATTTTCCGCAATTGGCTCGCCAAAGCGGAGGTTCTCGTCATCTCTGAACACGAAGTTTGGATGGAACGGCAGGCCCTCATCTCGGAGTCTATGGTAGAGGTGATCGACAAAGCCATTGCGAGTATCAGGACCTCTAAAGCTCAGGAATACGTAGTAATTGTTTCCACTCACAGAGGTGGACGAACTCGAAGCTTCAGTGAATTTTGGTCGCTTGGGTTGTCGTTCTTCCATTGCAGTGCACTCTTTCTCTCTCTCTCTCTCTCTCAGAGGCTCGACAGTTTTGGATAGTTTTGAGCAGCAAAATGATTACTGGACTATCTCTGCACCACTTTTATAGCGTGGCGGGTAAAGAGGAAAAAGGGAAAGCAGAAGGCAACGCATGATTACTCCTCGACTATTTAAGTATATTTTTAATCTCTCGAAGTACGTTGATCGTTTCATGTATTTCACGTGTTCACACTTGGAATCTAGAGATGCCTTCAAATTGACTCAAAACAAACTACTCACGCGTTGCCTTCTTGTGGACCAAACTCCTCCTCATCCTCGACGTTGGCTTCTCGGCAATATCCGATCCGATGGATGATCATTCCATTCACTGCTCCAAGCGCGCCTTTCCTTTCCACTTCTTGGAGTCTTCCTCTTCCGCGTGCTTGGTCATGGCCTTTTAGGCATTATCAGGTGGCGGTTCTATCTCAATGCTGAATGGAATCAAGACGAGCTGATTTTCTTACCATTTGTATCAGCAGTTCAGTTTGCCCATGCTACACATGGGTGCATCGGGTTTATTTTGTTGTCATTTTTCATGGCAACATTAGTACCGTGTCGAAAAGCAAGGAAAAAAAAAGGAATAAAGGACTTAATGGCTACATTGTCACTACGATCATCTTACCATTACTGTGGCCTATAGACCCGTGCTATGCACAGAAAAGTCCTGTGAAATAGATTATAGGAAATAATCATTCGAGAAATATGTTGATCATCATGAAAATACGAGCTTTTTGTAATATTAGAAGTGAAATGTCTATAAGTTGGCAAAAAGAAAAAGCAAAATATCTAAAAGCGAACATTAATTGAAAATTTATTAATTTTACTCGTGACTCACTATTTCTACTGATAAATTTTTATATTGAATGATAAGCTTTTACATAAATAGATAACTTACATTGTACTTAAGATTAAAACATGCCTTACTCCGTTGGCTATCGTACAATTGGATCTCGTTTGGTAAATCATTGATTTCACTAGAAACTTGCTATCTCTACCATTAGGTTTTTGTTCGAGTGGCAAATTTCTAAAGATGTTGATAACTTACTATTGCGTTTGTTTGTTGGCGTTGTTTGTAAATTACTGTCAGCAAACCTAAACAATGTAAGTACATCGTTTTACCATATAACAAGACCGAGTTGTGTTTTTTGCCCAACTTACTAGTAGTAATAGATAAATTACTTAATTTCTCACTTTCAACAATACGCTAAGTTTTCCCATATTTCAAATCCTCAATGAATTCAGGTGTTTCCTAGATACTTGTAAATAACAAGTTTAATTCAGTCAATCATTCGAACTTTCCAATTGAATCGGGGATATGATGGAGATGACAATCACCAGCACATTATCGAAAAGCATTCATCAATTATTTTCTCATCCGTCCCGGTTACTCTTTCTTTCCGAGGCTCCGAGGTTGGACCTCTTTTTTAGAGTTAATGTGAAAACGCGCCGGTTGTCGGTCCAAAAGAAAATGGGAACAGCTTTAGAGCATTGACACAATCAGTACGTCTTAGGAACGTCCGCGTGAAGTATTTGTCCTATAATTGAACCGTGCAGCGGGGGCCATCATTGGATCTGGAAATCAACATCCATAGGCTACTATGTAGCAAATAGTAAGTCTCCCCGTTGGGAACTATTTGGGGGCCATACTATAAAGGCTTTCACAAGAAAATGAAGGATGAGGAGCTCTTGACGTGTACGTGAAGCTCAGGTTCCTAAAGTTTAGGATTTTGTCTTTCAAAATTTGTGGGCTTCAATCTTTGTGGGTTAACGGGTGAATGTTCTTACCATATTCGATAGATAGTCCGATTCATTTTTATTCCTTTTCGTCATCCTATAAGTTTATCAGGACCTGCTCTTGATCCAAATCCTTTGGCTTTGACGACCACTCTCCGCTCTCATCAGATCTAGCCGTTGCAAAATCCCAATATAATTTCACTTTTCATATATATATTCATAATTCGGCTCATTTCTGTCCCCTTTCTCATCTTATAAAATTGCTTAGAAGCGACTCCTTATCTAAGCCCTCTGGCCTTGACGATCACTCTCCGTTTTCGTCTGACTGAATCGTTACATTATTACAAGATAAATTCTCAATATAGTGAGCATCGGTTGTTAATTGGTGAAAGATATTTTATTGCATTTGTATCACATCTCACGTCACATCCATATTAAATTACAAATTTGTCTTCATGCTAAGTTAAAGGAGTACCTTGTAGGCTTTTTTTAGCATTGTAGAAATCATATTTACAAAATGAATAGTACATCTCCCTTCGGATGCTCTCTTTTCCATTTTCCCCCTTTTCTCCTTCCTTTTTCTTTAATTTATTTTCATTATTTTTCCTTTTCTGTCCTATCGGAAAGAATCTCCTCCTTTCGTGCATGGCCACGGAGAGGGGGGGGGGGTGAAAGAACATCGAAAAGAAAAAGGGGAAGTAATAAAGAAGGGAAGAATATAAGATGAGATGTGAATAGAAAGGACGTGTTTAACTTGAAGTCGGGCAAGAACATCGAAAAGAAACGGGGTGGTGTGAATGGGGAAAAAAAAGAACATCGAAAAGAAAAAGGGGAAGTAAAAAAATCGAAAGGACGAATATAAGATGAGGTGTGAATGGAAAGGACGTGTTTAACTTTCGGTGTGGGGGAAAAAGAACATCGAAAAGAAAAGGGAAAGTGAAAAACGAATGGAAGAATATAAGATGAGGTGTGAATGGGAAGGACGTGTTCAACTTTAAGTCTGGTGGGGAGTCGACGGCCACACGTTACATTTTACAAGTCAAAAGCGGTGTCACGTCTCAATTAGATTTGAATGAAGACCAAGCAAAACTACTTCATACACGGTTACCAAGCAATGCATCGCGACATGCAATTACACCTTACACTGCGTCGGTTGGGCTTTTTCTATCATTGTATTTCGCAAATTGAAAATCGGTCTTTCTATGTCATGAATCGGGACCTTTGTCACTTTCCTCATCCGTCTATACCACTCTTCTTTCCAAGTCTGCAAAGCCACGAGCCTCATTTTTTTGCCGTGTCAATGTGAAACACGCTGATTGCCTCCAGCTGTTCAAAAGAAAAAAAAGGGAAAAGAGGCTTAAAGCACCCATATCAATCAGTATGTTCCCATTCTGTTCAAAAAAAAAAATCAGTATGTTCCCCCAATCAGTCATTCCCTTTATTCACTCTTATTCAAGTTCTGTGCAGCACGCGCAGAAATTAATAAGAGTTACCGTAATTCTTATCTTCGACGAAAACAATTAAGAGAAATCAATGTCCACTTGTTGAGGCTAAAATGTGTAGGAAATAGCAAGAGTAATGGGAGGGAACCATTTGGGAGAGATGTACAATAGATAGATGCTTTCGCAAGAACATGAAAGATGAGGAGCTATTGTAAGTCATATGATAAGCTATGGTTCTTTCAAAGTATGTCCCGAATTGCTCATTATAGTTTTTTGTGTTGCCGTCACCGTGCTCTTGTGCCCAACTACAACCTCCATAACGATTTTCCAACGAAACCATGAACAACCCCTTCTTTTATTATTAAAAATTCGAAGACTTGGCATAGTTTTTGCAATGCTCAGAGCTCAGAGTTAGATACTCACATTGGTTACTTTGATTCAGAATAGTACCAAACCCTTGTAGTAGGGAGCATGAAACGACGTTTTCTTTAGCCAAAATAGAGACTAGAAAATCTTACATACAGTGCTTTATCTCTTGACAATATCTTTCGATAGCTTTACTATTACTTGTGTCTGTACCTGATTTGCTCTTTCGCTCCGAACATCCAATTTCCTTCTGACCCAATGATTCTCCTTTCCATGTTTTCTTCACTTGGAGCTTAATTAGCTATTTATTCTATTTTGCAAATTCACTATTAGAATTGATAAAGATAATTGGAGAAGTTCATCATTGGTAAAGTTCTGATTTTTCTCTACCGACTACTTTTCGAGTCATATAAAGAACTGTGATGACTGGGCATTCAAGATTTAACTATGTGATCCTTTAATGACACCAATCATTATCGATGACCTTGGCTTTCTCACCTGTTTAATCAACATAATACTTGACTCGGAGGAATCGTCTCTCTCCTAGACTCTTTTCTTCAAATAAATTTTGAGATCCCGAGCATAATATTTTGATAGGTAGTGAGTATTTTTTAGTTGATTCCAAAAGTATTAATACTCTAATTCTGTGCTATGTTAGAAATTTCACATAGTTTGCTATTTGGCTGTGCTATAATGATAGAAATAATTGAACGTCATCCCTAGATTTGTACGCAATCACTTGGATGGATGGGTAGTTTTTTTAAATGGGTAGTTGAGCTCTCTTTCTTTTACACCAATTTTGAAAAAGGATGCATTGATGTTTGCAATTACAAAGCTTCATTTTCTATGAGTTTAAGTCATTCCTAGAAAATCTCAATTCCTCCAACAGCAGTGTTCAGATCCTGAAGAGGTTAGCTTGATGTGGCGAACGCTGTTAATCTCTGCCTCCCGTGCAACTCTTTGCTATTTATTCCTTTGTGAAACGTAAGCAGTATCTTTAATTATAATAGTTACCAATGACAGCATTGTTTCTTAAACAAAAGATTAGTTTCGCAGTGCAAAGGGCGTCGCAGAAAATGCGAATCCCAATTCTGCTCACGCATGCAATGATGCTTGCTCTTCTCTAGAAAGAACTCAAATTTGTTCTTCTGTTTGCGTATAATGTGATGAAGGATTGTCCATTAATGTGGGGTTTCTTTTGTGGTTGATCAACTACTACTGAACATGAGAAAAATTATTACTGAAAATGACATGGTGCCTGCATCGCTGAGATATGGCAAGTAGTGTGGGCTTCTGTACAACAGATAGATGTTCGAGATCGAGACCCTGCGATGGCCTCAACAACTGCTGCATGAATCGCAACGCCCATGTTCAAGTTTTCAGCCCAAAATGACAACTACAAATTAAAGAAAAGAACTAGAAAAACCAAATTGAAGTTCTAGGGGGCCTTAGATTCACCGTTCCATAAGCTACCTCAAACCCAGCTTCTAATACAACCCGATCTCCCTTCGATAGCATCACGCCCCACAAGGCATGCAGTCAATGACCATCATATCAGCTGAAAGCAACAAACCCGGTTAGTCCTCGCCCAAATTTCAAACCCAAAATCCCCCCTACCCCATCAGCCACCCTGAGAATTGCATTGTCTTTGGACAGCATTTTGCCATACGGTATATTGGGATACAACCCCGAGAATGAATTTACAGGAATAGCTGCTTCTGCCGTACTTTTCTCACAGGGAGAAAGCTGTCTGCCTCTCGTGCATCTTCGATGGAAGAATTAGACACCTCACATTCTTGAGTTACGATCCTCTGCAGAAAATTGGGCAATTTATGGTCAAAAAAAGACCTGGCAAAGATAGATGGTATGGTCCCAACTGAAAGAATATAAGAATGTTGTCTAAAAATGTTTGGGCAATTGTTCTACAACCCCAATATCAGTCTCCAAGCCTTCCAAAATACTATGAAGAGGGCATGGAGAGTGGATTCAGTTATCTTTGATTAGGTACACTCGAAAACTTTAGCCTTTACCTTTAAGTCTGAAAATGACATGAACAGAATTCTTGAGACAAGGCCTTGGTCTTTCTCTAGCAATCCTTTGGTGCTTAAACAATGGACATCGACTACTTCACAGTACAGTTATGATTACACATATTACGAGTTTTGGGTTCAAGTGCACAGATTACCTATGGATTGGGTGTCAGAGGAAACCATAAGGCGAATAGCAGCAGCAGCGGGCTTTGTAACTGAAGCGAAAATTGATACAAAGGCGTTTAGCTCCTACACAGGTGGAAAAGCTAGAGTAAGAATTGATTTATCATCCCCCCTTGAAACCCAGGACAGTTGCCAGCCAAGGACGAAAGAAACCATGGGTCGACTTTAAATATGAGAGATTACTGCACTTGTTATGCATGTGGTCGCATAGGGCATTATGCCAAGTTCTTTCAGGAAGAATAACAAGGCGAGAACTGGTTAGAAACTAATGATCCTAGTTGTTTTGGAAGAAGAGCCCTCTTTGGAAGCTGTTCTATGCAAAACCAGAGGATACAACCATAGATGATGAGATTATTCCAGAAACTCCTACCCCCACCCTGCAAATGGTGTCCTATGAGCCTACAGGAAAGAATCCGTTGGTTCCTATTAGTGGGAACAATCTGGGAAAGTCAGCATAGATTTTTTCCAGGGAGATAGAAGCAATTGGAAAAGGTGGCATCAGTCCATAGAAAAACAAAGAAAAGAGCTTGATGCTGATAACAGCTCCAAACTACTCTACAATGCTAGAAGGCAGCTCAAAAGGCCCCCAAAAGAAATGTAGCAAGGGGAAGAAAACAGGTGGAAACAAACACAATGAAGGTAGAGTCCTTACGCTTCTCAAAAGCTGAACTCTCTCACCTTAGATGAGACCAAACTTTTGGAGACTCCAATTCAGATTTTGGAGGATCCTAAGATACATGCTTTGGCGGCTATCACTAATAAGCCACCGAGGTTCCCATGAAATTTTATGCTGGAAATGTCAAGGGTTGGGCACACCCAAGACAATCTTGGCATTGAGGCTCTGGAAAGGCCCGGCATTATTTTTTTCATGGAAACAAAGAATCAAGAACCTGTTGTATGACTTTACCCAAAAAGAAGAACCTGTGGTATGAGCTTGAAACTAATCCAATTCCAAAACTGTGCAGTGGTGAATACAAATGGATTGCAGGGGGATCAGCAATTTTACGAAATGACAGGGTACTGCTAACAATGAAATCAGTCACAAATGAAATGTTTGACCTAATTTGTATAGATAGTGGAAAATAGATGAGAATTACCTTTGTACACATTCCAATAATCAGCCTCCAAAACCAGCTTCCTTCGATTTGGTTGGGGGTGGGGGAGGAGGGGGACTGAACTTCAGTGAAATTTTGCTTCACTGGGAAAAAGTAGGCAAGCATATGGTGAAGCACCACAGGTTAGTGGCTTTTTGAGATTTTAGACATTATAAATGCATGCTCTCTAATGGATCTTGAATGTAAAGGACGTGCATTTACACGGGCAAATAATAGGAATGGGGATGCCTATGTGAAAGAAAGACTAGATAGAGCTCCATGCAATGTAGAATGAAGAGTGACATCCCAGAAGTGGAAGCATATGCATTACCTGCTATAGGCTCCAACCATAGTCCTATTTTGCTAACTCTCTCAGCAGAAGCTGCAAAAAGAAAGAGAGAAATTAAGTTTGAAGCATACTAGCTTGAAGATAATGAATGTGGTCAGCTAGCAAGTTCACTGTGGAATACTCCAGGCATGGAAATGAACACTTTCTGAAGAAACTACAAAAAGTAATAGAGGCCCTAAAGAAGTAGAGCAAGCGGAAGTTCTCTAATGCTAATAGTCAAATCAACTGCTTGAATAGGGAGCTTTAGGAATCAACAAATGAGCAGAGCTTGCATCATGACAGGGACAATATGCAGCAACTGAAAATGCAAATTGAAGATCTGTGGAAACAAGGAGAAATGTACTGGGGTATGCGCTCCAGAATATACTGGCTGAATAGGGGTGATAGAAATGCTGAGGAAGCGCAATGGAATGAGCACATGCTGTTCTCTCTTTTTGATGAGCATATAGTAAATGATATTCTAGCTATCCCACTCTTAACAACACCGACGGAAGACAAGCTAGTCTGGACACGCAACCAAGCAGGAGGCTACACTGTTAAAAGTGGCTACAACCAACTCCAGAACATTGAGACTAAGCATGAAGCAAATCAAGCCTCATCGCCCTACCAAACTCCAAAAGCCCTTTGGACTAAGGCATGGAATCTAAAGACTCAACCCAGAGTAAGGGCGTTTACATGAAGTGTGTGCCAAAATGCCCTACCCACAAGAGAAAACCTATTTAGAAGGAAGATTGTACCTAAGTCGACATGCCCTCTTTGCAAAAAGGAACCTGAAACTGTCAAACATCTGTTCCTTCTTTGTCAAAGGACGAAAAAGATAAGGTTGGCCTTTGAGATTGGCATTTGGATTTCCAATCAGGATGTTATTTGAATTGAAGGTTGGCCATTGAAGATTGGTAATCACCTCAAAGCCCCCGTTTTTTGAACTGATCACAGTCACTTTTTGGCACTTTTGGACATAAAGATATTCCTCTATTTTCAAGCATCACTTACCAGATCCAGCAATAACAATGGCGTCTAGCATGGCTATGCATATGAATCTCTCGAAATGGAATGGCCGAGAATCAGTGAATAGAAACAGCCCAGGACACTTACCCATATTATGGAAACCACCGAGTCCTCAAGCTAAACATCGATAGAACTTTCCATGAAGGATCTTCATAACGTTCCATGGTGTGCGTCTGCCGTGATTTTGAGGGGAAACTAATTGATGGGTCTGTGATAAACTAATTGATGCCCCTTTTTCAAGTAATTGGGCCCATACTCAGTGAATGAAAAGCTTGCTTACGACCCAAAAAAATTTGTTAACACTAACTATAGAAAATGTATAGTTGATAAAAATAAATTTCATAATGAAAGAAGTTACGACCTTACTAATTTATTGACATATTTGTAAATTTATTAGAGTGCTACACTTGTAAAATTTGAGAAAAAGTTGGTTGCTAACTTATTCATTGGAACGTTGGTAAAATCATTTTAAGGTTTGTAAAATTTGATGAGGCACTGTGACCCATCTTAACGCCTCCAATGATCCAGAGCATGACTACCCCTGAAGCATTGTGTCAACTTTCACGAACTATTCAAAGACAAAAGTACGATGCATATGAAATGCTAATGAATTTGGCAATACATCTCAACAATGAATAGTGACCTGCTTTGTTACCTTTGATGGGAATTATGAATCGTTCCGACTTCATGGCCAAAGTGATCAACTGATCGGAGCACTCTTTTTCATGAACCAATTTTTCTCTGCTGTAAGAGTGCCATGAACATATAAAATTCCGATAAGTTGCATCCCTGAACGTCTTAATTCCTGGAGCTCTGTGATCTCCACAAGTTCATGGGAAATTGATCCCCCATCATTCCATTCAATCTTCGAAATTCGACCAATGTGGAGGCCTTGCAGTTGAATCCCTCATTTTATGATCTATCCACAAATTTGACTTCTCTAGGCCTAGAACATCACGAAGCTTCCAACACTTTCCAATGCACAAAAATTCTAGCTTATCGAAGCACGAGAGGTCTGGTAATGTTTCAATGGATTTGCTCCCCTCGATATCCAATCTTTCCAAGTTTTTCAACCTCTCAAGGCCTTTAATTTCGATTAGATTGTGGCGATTGCTAGCCATCAATAGCTTCAGACGTGTTAACAGCAAAAGGTCCGGTCTTATGAGGGACTGGCAGCTATAGATTGTCAGCTCTTCCAAGTAGTTCAATCTGTCGAGGCCTTGAAATAGATCATCATTCACTATTGGACCATCTAACTATAGATATTCAAACAACTCCCTGCATGTGGATAAGTCTATCCCCACCATTCCCAAGCATCTCAAAGACTCCAGATGTTCAAGGCTGTCTAGATTGGACAACTAGTTGCATCTAATTACATATAGCTCTTTTAAGGATTTTAATCCTTCCAGACCCTTGATTTCTGTCAGCTCCTGGCACACTTCGATACCTAATATTGACAAGAGTTGCAAACTCGACAAACTTGGCAACTCTTTCAACTTATAACACCCGGAGACATAGAGCTTTAATATTCCTGAGGAAGCTCTGGCATAGATTCCAGCAATTTGCAATCATGAAAACTGAGCAGTTTTAGATTGATTAGATGAGAAAGTTGAGGCAACGTGCAAAGATGACAGGTGATTACTAGATCTGTTAAACTGGTAGGAAGCTTCGGCAGTGACTGAATCATGCTGCAGTCCTTTAAATCAAGTTCTTTGAGACAAGAAAGTTTCGCAGTTGCATCAGGGAAGCCAGAAATGCACATATAACTTAATCAAAGGATCTTCAATGAAGACAACCCATCTATAGGAACTTCCCCTCCCAGACTCCGACAGAATGAGGCAATTAATACTTCAAGTTTGCCCAACTTGCTAATAGTCCTGGGTAAACTACTCAATTTCTTACAGTAAGCAATATTAAAAATGTGCAAGTTTTTCAAATCCCCAATGGATTTAGGTAATTCTGAAATTTCTGCAGGTGACAAGATCAGTTTAGTCAATGATTCATCACACCTTACTTTGCTGGCCGGTGCTAGCGACCTTCGAGCCCGTGCCATAAGCGAAACTTTGCTTGCACTGCTTACAGCACGCCCTTCTACATCAAGGACTCACAATTTTTATTGTGAGTGTTCCCAGATGATGGACTTCTTTTTTCTCCACTTGTTGGGCTGTGTTTCAGGAGATTTCACATCGTTGTTTTCTTCTGGGGTTGCCATCTTCTATCTAAAAACAAATTCCTGCCCAATAAAGTCAGAGATAGAACAACAAAAGAAAAAAGACAGGTATGAAAGAGAAGGAGATTTAGAATATTTTGACAGCATGAGACAAGATATATTAGAAAAATCACTGATGAATGGACTCGAACCAAATATTAAAGTAAGATGGACAGAAGATCTGTACAGGGATTAAAAATATTTTAAAATAATTGAACAAAGGTGGCCAATCATAGGGAATTGATAAATTAGCTTTCAATATGATGATGAGAGTTTAGAGATGTTTAGCTAGCAACAAAACATCATTTTCCCCTTTGTATTGCATTATGTAGGTCAGGGATCTAAACTCTGGTGAATGTTCGTGCATAAAGTCCACACCAAAAGCACTCCAAAAACCAGAAGGCAGACTACACAGGTACCTGCATTTTATACTCAGGAAACACAATCTAGTAGTAGCTTTAACATTCGATACCTCATCTCACAGATCCAACATGAGTTATTTTGGTTGGTGGATGGTGATCTATGTGTCAAGAAAGAACCAACATGCGTTGGCCTGTCCTAGTTATAGAACTCTAACTCTCGATCTAGCTGAAAAGTGCAAACAACAGTAGGCTAATGAATCTGTTTCACAAGCTAATTTAAATTCTCAAAGCCAACTTACACGCAATCATCAAGTGCAACCAAAGAACTTACATCTGAATGAAAAGTAAGGGAACTACACAAATCACCTTAGTCTCCTAGATATATCAAACACGAAAAAGCATCCAAGCATGGAGAAAAGTATTGAACAAAGGGAAAACTCCAAGCATATCCCAATCACAGAGAACTAACCGAGACAAAAAGTGAAAATACCGCGATTGCTAATGCCCTTTTTTCAGTCGTTGGAATAGAAGTAAAAAGCTTTAAGGCATCCACTGGTATCAGACTTGCACTTTTCAGTCAATTAAAAATTTCAGAACGTACCACACAAAATTCATTAAAAGGTCTGCCAGCGTACACTACGAATTGAGCGAGAGGTGGTTGTTCTTAGAAATCCTCGATAACTCATGGAACAAGCAGACACACGTGTTGTGATTCCTCTCCGCCAATAAGTGTATGCCCAAAAAAACCAAAGCATTAAGAGAGCAAAATCTAGCCGATCAATGGAGTACCAACCAATTCCCAATGCCCATTTCGAAAGACTCGAACTTTTTGTAAGAATACGGTGCAAAGCTACCAATCCTCCATCGAACAAGTCACACAGCGTCTCCACCTTCGAACTGGCCATGGTTGGGTTGGTGGTCGGAGCTTTCTTCCTGGTTGCAAAGCCACCGTCCGGGACCTCGGCCCAATCACGGAGGTCAAACGAAAGACACAATCGAAACAATTTTTGAATTTGGGGGCGAAGGCTTTGCGTGAGCCGGAGTTTTCCCTTTCAGTTTCTTTCAAAATCCTTCGCCTTTCAACCCTCATCGCCGCCGCCGCTCCATTTGTTGGATGAATGCTGCTGCTGCTGCTGCTGCTGCTGTTGAAGAGCGAGCAATTGGAGCTCCTCCTGGCGGATGAGAAGCACCATTCTCTCGTTCTCGAGCCCTCTTCCGCTCGTTCTCGAGCTTGGCTCTCTCCATCTCCATCTCCATCTGGGTTCCATCAACGAATCTCCAGTTCACAAATGCCTCCAAAGATCACGCCACCTAAACCATTGGGTTCCGTCAAAATAATATAAAACAAAAGACATTTTTTTTTTGTCTTCAGTCCACTGCTACGAATCTTCCATCCCTCTCAGAAATGAATCTCCTATTCTCGATCTTGCCAATAAAGACAACTTTTTTTTTGTTTTTTACCCCCAACAAGGCCAAATGCCCACATACAGAACCAGACTTCTTTTTCCCATGTAATGAAAAAACAGAGGTATCCATTCCCACGGAGCCCAACAGATAAAAAGATCAGACCCGAGTCTGCGAAACCTCAAGAAACCCCGAAATGCTGCAACACCGAGAGCCTGGAAAGCCTCATCCATGGAGTGCAAGATTCCCCTTTTTTTTTTTCTTTTTTTTTTTTTACTCGGTTCAGGATATACAGCGAGCATAGCAACCGGCTTTGAGGAGGGAGGTTTTCTGGTGGGAGCCGACAGAAGAAAACTGCCCATGTTTTAAAGGAGAAGTCACGCCCATCTTCGGAAGCCAAAACACACGAGAATAAAAAAAAAAAAAGTCGCGGAGGCAGAGGTGGACGTAAGCCGACTCGCGGGCGTGTCCACCTCCCCATCTCATCTTCCAAAACGCCGGAGATTCAGGCTGAATGGGCCGGCCCATGATTACGTGGAGAGGCCGGGCCTGCACCAATATTTTCTCGCGAGGCGCCTACCAATTTTTGTGGCAAGGCATCATGCACATGGAGAGAAGAATGGACGCGGGAGCCGTGCGCGTGGGCCCTTCAAATTTCCTCTTTCTTTGTCTCTTGAATAAGCGTAGCCATGCGCTGCGGATCTGTCCCACTCCATTTAATAGGCCAAATCTTGGTGTTCTTGTACCATATGGATTTAATCGTGCGATACACGATGGGTCGATATTCATATCAACTGTAGACATAAACATAGCAACGTTCCTATTGCCAATTATGGGGATCAATTCTTCTTCAAGGCCTTTTATTTCGACTAGATTGTGGCATTTTTCGACTCTTAAAAACTTCGGATGTGTTAATTGTGAGAGGTCCGGTCTTATAAGGGACTAGCATCTATCGAAAAGCAGCTTCTTCAAGTTTTTCAATCTGTCGAGGCCTTGAACTTGGAATAGATCATCAATCACTAGTGAAGCATCTGATTCGAAATCACACAATATCAAACGTCTTAAAGACTGTAGGTGTTCAAGGCCATCGAGGTTGGACAACTTCTTGCATGCAGATACTTCTAGTTTTGCTAAGGATTTTAGTCCTTTTCAGGCCCTTGATTTCTGTCGGCTCATTGCACCTTTTGATACGTAATTTTGACAAGAATTCCAAACTCGACAAACTTGGCAACTCTTTCAACTTATAAGACCGGGAGACAACAAGCTTCAATATTCGTGAGGGAAGCTCTGGCATGGATTCCAGCAATTCGCAATGCTGAAATATGAGCTCTTTTAGATGAATTAGGCGAGAAAGTTGAGATAACGTGCGATTCTGACAAGTTACTCTTAGAACTATTAAACTAGCGAGAAGCACCGGAAGTGATTGAAAATCACAACAACTAGTAAAATCAAGGTATTGCAAAGAAGATAGCTTACTTATGCTTTGTGGCGCAAAGCATATGCACGTTATTGTGGCCCATCCATAATGTCTTGTACGTAGTAAATTTAGTCAATCATTCCAACTAGCCAACTGAACCGGAAGTATGATAGAGATGACATGACAATCACCGTCGTATTACTAACAAGCATTAATTCTTCAATTATTTTTCTCATCCGTCCGTCCCAACCCAGCTACTCCTCCTTTCCGAGTCTCCAAGGCCATCATGAGCCTCTTCTTTTTGGGTGTCGGTCAATGTTAAACACACTGAGTTTGCCACCGGCTGTTCGCCTGGCCTTCGTTCCTCGGATTCAAGTCTTTCGCAAACGCGTCTTTGCATGGAAATATCTACTGGAAATCTTGTCTTCCACGGAGACATTTGATGGAAATCAACGGCGACTTACCTAAGGGAACTATTTGGGAAACATGCCATAAATGCTTTCCCGAGAAATGAAAGATGAGGAGCTCCTGAAAGTCATACGTTAAAGCTCAGGTTCCTAAAAGTTAAGGATTGGGTCTTTAATAATTTGTGGGCTTCAGGCTTTGTGGTCAAACGTGTGAATGTTTGTTCGATGAATTCCTATTACGCATTTCTCATGATAAGGACATCACAAATATCATAATTTTCGTACGATACTTACTTAAGTGCCACAATATCTTTTTTATCGCTTGATTGCCATAATTCATGTACAACACTCATTTGAATGTTATAATTTTTTTTATTATAACTTTTTAATTGATCAGTTAAATGTCATAATTTTTTTAAAAAAATTAACCACAAGTACTATCTCATAAAGCATTTTCGACATTTGGATGAACGTCGTAAAAAAAATTGGCAGTTAAGTAATCAATTGAAAGTTATGACACTCAAGGGCAATCAAGTGGTCAAAATTTTTTTTTATAGCACTCAAGTGAGTAACGCACGAAAGTTATGGCGCTTGATGTAATCTTATCCCTGTGTTTCCTTCGCAGGGCTACAAGTGGAGCAATAATGGTTTCCAATTGAGCAGGAAGAACGTTGCCTATAAATAACAAGGGCATTGGAAAGCCTCACAATAGAAGCAGAGAGAGTCTCAATGATAGAGAGAAAAAGTGAGAGCTGGCTCATCCGTCGAGTGTGTGTTTGTGTGAGCTTCAATCGCTTCATTATTTGATTTTTGAAGTGCGCTCTTTTTGTAGTTCTTGATAAAATTGTACGCACCATTCGTGTTTGTTTGAACAAAAGAACGCCCAAACGCTAGATCACCTTTCATTTTTTTTTTTCTTCTCCAATGACTTCTCTTCCTTTTTTTTGCAATTTTCTAATTCAAGATGCAAATCGATCAGTGGGGAAAATATAGGCAAATTTTTAAATAAATAAAACGAGTGGATTTAATCGTGGAAGAGCCTCGACCGGTGACGTGGGCATCCTTGCGAACCAAAGTGGCTGGGGCCCATCGCTTTATGTGGAGTGAAAGACTTTTTGTTGGCCGATAACATTCGAAGTTAATGCTTGTCATTACTCCATACACATAGTTTCGTGAGGTCTTTTACTCGATCTAATTAATGGAATGAAAATTGTGAAAAAATCACAAATTTATTATATTTTTATCAACTCAATTTTAAATATTTTGATTTTCTAATTAAATCATAAACCTTTTTACGTTTTGTTAATTGAGCACATTTGATCAATTTTAGTCGGAAATCACCATAACGCTAAATGCGAGTGAGGGTCACGATACTTGCTTGGAGGCCAACTAGGGTCATTGGCCCTCGCATGTGATCGCTAGATTTGATAGAGAAAAAGGAATAAAAATAGAAAAGAAAAGAAAAGAATAAAATTATAAAAAAAATTCGATTATTTTAAAAATTTATAAAATAAATTATTCATGTTTGCATCGGTCGTGTCACAGCTAGCGTCCACGTTAGTGATTTTCGGTTAAAATTAATCGGATGAACTCAATTGGCAAAACATGTAAAAGTTTATGACTCAATTGACAAAATCAAAAAGATGATTGAATTGACAAAAGTGCTATAAGTTTAGAATTTTTTAGATAATTTTTTGAAATATAATTCCAAAGTCTCAACTTGAACTATCGAGAACAATCATTACCGAAGTTGCAAACTTCATGAATTGCGTCAATTCAAATTGCTGCTTCAACAAACTGAAAAACTATCACTAAGAAAGGCATCGATAGCTCCTGCAAATCAATGCTACATCACAAGATCAACTTGTCATCCCCTGAATGGATTAGTACTAAATCATGCCAAAATGTGAACTCTCAAAAAGCAATTACGACATCCAGCTCTGCCTACTTTCCCATGCCAAAACAAATAGTCCATTTACATAGGCGCTTCACTCCTAATCTCACAACATAACCACTTCCACATATGGTTCTCTTTGGGTTTCATGTTCCAAATCAAAATGGCATCATTTCTTTTATCGTATATAGCACAATATAATATATCTTGTTATTTTGAACATCAATAATGAACATCAATGGAACAAATCCACCTTGCACATCGTAAGAATTCTGATTTTCGAATGAAGATTACTTAAAATCATAAGGCAATTTTTCTGGACAGGATGAATTTGATTAATATTCTGCCCTTGGTCAAATTTGACACGCAAATCTGATTAGTGAATCCAAAATGGCCTGGCAATCTTCTAAAGCAAATATAGCAAAGGGATCATAATGCGCTAGTGAATTACCATGAAAAAAATGGTTAAGGCACCGAGATAATTGGAGTTAAAGGATTTTTTTATGAGTGCATGTGGCTTATTCGGAGCAATTGATCCTCCAATTGGGCATCCTCATGGATAAATATGAGATGGAAAGTATCTACACAAGCGAATCAACACAACCAAATAGATTTCAAGGGAGTAAACCAATCATTCTTCAAAAGCAGTACCTCGAGAAGATTGAAACTCAGATTTGCTTGGGATAGATGTGGATAGCTTATCCAGGATGAACAAGCTTTATTTGGTAGCTCATGACATTTGACGTGCCTAGAATGCATTCTAATCACTGTTAACGTTGTCAAGAGAATGATTTCTCTGAAGTATCATGTCATACTCCTCGATCAGCTTCCCCGTTCCTTGAATCACATCATAGAAGGAAAACAATATTTTGTTGTCGTGGAAAATGAATAAATTCAACCTAATTATTTTATGCAAAGGGAAAGTAGACAAAAAAAAAAATTTTTATAGCCAGTTCCCTATTTCATCAATAAATGTAAAAAATTGGATATCAAGCATTTTTCGGCCCTAAATGAAAAACACAAATAAAGAAAACAACTAGCATACCCGAATTGCAATTGGTTCACGAAATGGTTTTTAGCTTTCATTTTTAATGTAAAGGAAAAATAAAAGATTCTTCATTTCTCCTTTTTTTTTTTTTTGTTCTCTTGAAATTATGTTTGGTTGGTAAAAATAAGAACTTCGGATAGGAATGAAAATTTAAACTTCTTTGTTGTGTGTTTGCAATCCATCATTTTGTACTTTCTTTGAACTAATAATCCATCTTTTCATTTGGTGATTACAAAGTAGCATAGCGGGCTATCAAGAAAAATGGTCTGATCAAGTAGGAAATGCTGATGAAATTGGCAATACATCTCTGCCATGAATAATGTGGCCTGCTTTATTTACATTTGAAATGAAACCATTAAAAGAAGCGATCCATGTTCGAGAAGCCTCTAAACCTCTCCTCTCTATACATGCAACAAAAATCTCGGATATAGTCAAAGAGCCTATAAATTACTTGAGTATACATAGCCTTATGTCTTTGACCTCATTTACAAGCTAACTCTAGAACTTGATGAGTAGGCAAAATTCCAGCCAATGGCCTTATGGTAGAGTCTGTGGATAGACATGCTTGACTTTTATTGGGTACAGTGGCTTAAAGAGCGATGTGATTCGGGGCAGCCAGTCTCTCAACTCTCTACTTTTCGGGACGGATGCGATTCTTGATAAGCAGGAAATGCTAGCACAAAACTATGGAATCCCTAGGGTACCCTTTGAGGCAGAGTGATTTTGCCATTGGCTCGCCTTCAAACTTTTGCGCATCAATCACGAGACACCCTGCTGATTTTGCAATTTCAAAATCATGTCAAACATCGTCACCGGTAGGCAAACCTACATGATGATTGTATTGAAACTCCCATTTCAACCTGGGACACATTTGTTTCTTCATTAGATACCCAAGAGACAATCCAACCACTGTCCTCTCCGACGCCATCTTTCTTAGGGACAAGAATACACCCATTAAAAAGCTGTCCTTTTTCAAAATTATGGTACTCGACCTTCATCAACTTCTCGTGATATTTTCCTCTCTAATTCAAGGCACTGTAAGGCACACTTCAACATGTACAATGGATTATCGAAATGACTCGAAACACTTTCACTAACACTTTAGAGTCGAGACAGCCCAAGACAAGATTAGGTAAGTATAATTTCACTAGATTTCCATATTTAGCCACTCCTGAATCAAACAAGTGATGCATAAACAATAGGAAACCGATCTTATGCGCTACTTTGGGCAAGTGGACATGGACTAGAGAGTAGAGACTAGCATTGCATTACCACATTCGGAGCTTGACTTTGAATTGATGACTTGAGCATAACCACACTTGTTGCGCAAGCCAGTCAAATTGGCATTTATGAAAGGGAAGTACATAGAGAATTTAGTGCCCATAAGATTCGACTCCTGAACTTCCCCAATTTCCATGTTCAATCTCCACTCGTAGGCACAGGTAAATAGATAGCCTCCATGTTTGTTAGCATTTGCATCCACCGGTTCTCTAAAGTTGAATCCTCTCGAGAGCCAATCGAACTTGTTTGTACCCCAATTGGGACACGGAAACACCAATGTAAGAGCTCTACATCTTCTCACCACAAATTGCATTGTTGGGCAATATCATTCAAGTTGAGGCTTAGTCTAAGAGGATTTTAACCTTCAAATTAGGCTTCTAGGAAAAATAAACCTCATAACCATCCCGAAAGCAGTTGAATATGTGAAATGTGCAGCTTGATTCTACATAAAACCATCGGATGAACTCACGTCTCCATAACGTAGCATCACCCCTATCCTCGCATATCTTCCTCGTCATACTTGAAAGAACCTACATTCCAAGAAAACGATTAGCTGCTTCAACAAACTAAAAATCAAGTAATAGTTCAAGAAAAGATGGGCATTCGTAGATTCAGATCCGCTCTCAAACATTCTAGGAGTGAAGTAAAGCACCTGTTTTCATTATTATGACGGACGACTCTTGTTCATAAAGCACGATGCAATGCAATCGGCTTAAAGAACATCCTATCGCATCCATATCCCGGATATTGGTTCAGATCACTCATCATTGCCAAAATTACAGTGAAGCTCCTGGTCATTTAAAGCATAAAGGGCATGAGAAATTGTCATCACCAAATGAAGAATGAACAGAAGGATGCAAATTCGATATGTAAAGACACGGACTGATGGTACGAACATGTGAGATGGATATAGGCATGACGAAAGACAAGAAAGAGTGCAAGATGATTCCTACTAGTTTTTCCACCGTACAGGATGTCACTTTTGACAGGATCAAGGCCATATATCCACCTTCAGATTGAGAAGCCTACGTATTACCATCTCAATTGACAAACACAGTAGAATATAGATCCATGAAATTCATCATCTCAACATCGATGTCTTATATCCGAGAAAAGTAAAAATCTTAGATGGTGCCTCCGGGTGGGCTTATTAATCCATCACATAATAAGTGGATATAAGCTCCTAAAAATGCAATCAAAACTACATAGTAGTTGCCATGATCAATCAATCGTTAGAAGCGTTATTCCACATTAGTTGAATAAAGGGTTTCAACAAAGTGGTTATATACATTGAGTCTTCCTATAACTAATAGTTTAAGCTTTTGGATGGGACTTTTGCTAATAATGAATGAAGTTCTATTTTATTATGCATGAATAAATGAAAGAATCACACAATAAAGGGCGCATGGTAATGGTTCCGGTTACATTCGAAACTAGTTTTCTGTTCTCGAAAAATGAGTTTTAGAGCAGAACCTATTTGGTAACGCAATACTATTTTTCTATTTCCAGGATAACTTTTTGTTCTAGAACTGATTTTGGACAAGAAATCGAACCAAAAAAAAGTTGGTTTTATGTTTCGAACCAAAAAAATCGAACAAATTCTAAAAGAACCTATTTCTCTCTTCAAAACACATCTCTTCCTCAATTTGGCCCCGGTATGACCTAGTCAAACTAGCCCAAACCGATTCGGTCCGGTTCATTCCCAATGGGAAAATAAATAAACTTAGAAAGTTTAGAAAAATAAAAAAATTCATAAAAAAATTAGAAAATCTGAAAAAGTCCTAAAAATCTTGAGATTTTTTTTTCAAAAAAATCCATAAAAATTCCAGAAAAATTCATAAAAATTCCCAAAAATAAAAAAGTTAGATTTCTAGAAAATAGGAAATTTGGTGAATTTTTTCAAAAAAAAAAGTCAATAATTTCAAAACTTCATATTATGGCTTAAAATACTTGTGGCTACCCACTTTGAGTGAAATTTAAATATTTTGAGGTGCCTAAAAAATTAAAAATTTAAAACTTCACCCCCAAAAATTTAAATTTCACTCAAAGTGGGTGGCCACAAATATTCTAAGCCATTCTATGAAGTTTTGAAATTTTGTATTTTTGATTTTTTTGGATATCTCAAAAATTTAAATTTCACTCAAAGTGAGTGGCCAATGATATTCAAAGCCATTATGTGAAGTTTTGAAATTTTTTATTATTTATTTTTTTAGCACCTCGAAAAATTTCAATTTCACTCAAAGTGGGTGGCAAAAAGTATTCAAAGCTATTGTGTGAAGTTTTGAAATTTTTGATTTTTGATTTTTTGGGCACCTCATGAAATTTAAATTTCTCTTAAAAGTGGATGACCACAAGTATTCTAAAACAATTTTGTAAAGTTTTGAAAATTCTTTTTGATTTTTTTTTAAAAAGTTGACAAATCTCCTATTTTCCCGAAATTTGACTGTTTTTTATTTTCTAGAAATTTTCAATTTTTATGGATTTTCTAATTTTTTTTTTGAGATTTTTAGGAATTTTCTAGATTTTGTAATTTTTTTTATTCCATTTCTAAAAAATGGATTTCTATTTCGGGAAATGGAAATTTGTGTTGTTATTAAACAAGTTTTTGTTTCGAGAAATAGAAATTTTATCTTCATTATCAAGCGGGTTTCGCTTTTAAAATAGAAATTTTTATTGTTATCAAACGAGTTTCTTTTCTCGAAACTGTCTTGAAAAACAGAAATAGAAAAATCTATTTCTATTTTAGGAATTCATTTTGGAATGGAATGGTTACCATTTGTGCCCTAAACATTCGATGCTCTAGGAAACCAACTTTAATAGAACTCGGAAAATGGTAGTACTCTCTGTTTGCATAAGAACATATTCATGTCATGTCAAGGATTAAGAGTCTTTCTTTGTGATTGATGACGATAATGACATGCAATGTCCTTCTAAAGCATTCTGATCTATTTTCATTTCCACCAGGATAGCGAGCTAGATGACGCCAAGCATCACGCTCATGTGGTCGACCAATTTCCCCAAGGTTCATTGAAATAAGATAGAAAAAAGAAGACATCGACATGAAAAGTCCCATGCCAAATTGAAAATACTAATGTGAGATGGGTACTCTCAACCTGAATATGATAATAAAAGAACATGATTTCTCTCATCGATTCAAGACATGCATCAAACTATTGTGCAAATGATAATAAAAGAACATGACAAGTATCTTCCAAGTCAATTTGCACTCCTAATATTGCCAATGAGCTATTCCTATATCAAGATTACAGTTGTAGTTGGAAGTTCTTGCTTCTAATGTAGTATCAATTAAGCTTTCCACAGAATTAAAAACCATATGCACAAATTTCTCCCACTTCATTTTAGTGCCATAAACAGCCGGGTAGTATCCGAGCTCTGAAGATTTGTTGTCCCCGCCATCAGCCTAGACAAAAATGGTCCACATTTCTGGCTAAAACCACATCTATTGCGAGAGTGGCTTTCCAATTTCATTTGGTGGCAATTGTAACAAAACATTCTGATTTGAGCTGCAGTTCAAGAAAAGATGGCATTAAGAGATCTAGATCAGCTCTCAAACATTAAGGACTTAAGCAAATCATCTTTCTAGCCACCCATTGATTACTTGTCATGTTTATCCCAAAAATGTGGAAGCAATACGATTGATTTAAGGACTTCCTCCATACTTCTGGTTTGGATCTCACACTGTTATCCACAATACAGTGGAAATCCTCTGTTCTTCTAAAGCCTCAAAGGCATAGACATCATCATCACCAAACAATGACCAAACCAAAGTAAGAAATTGCGAATGATGTTAAGGTACGAATTTGCAAGATCATTAATAAAGGCATGAAGTAAAACTAGGAAAGAGTGGCAACATGATTTGTATCAGGTTTCTACCGTTGATGATAATACTTTGAGCCTGATCAAGGCCATATATCTACCTTTAGAGAGAGCATCCTTCACATTGAAGAGCGAGGCGAGTAGACTAGAAGAGAGAGAGAGAGAGAGAGAGAGAGAGAGAGAGAGAGAGAGAGGTTTTAGGGTTTTGGAGATTCAAGCAATTACATGAAGGGTGAGGCACGAAGATCCGACTATAGCCCCCGCAAACCTCAGTCAACTTCTTGCTATTTCTTCCCTAAAAAATCATGGCCTGTCATGTGACGCATGGCTCTTTTAGCCACAAAAAAAAAAAAAGGTGACACGTGACTCTTAAGACTAAAAAACAACGGCATCCACAGTTTGAACCGGTAATTTGATTTGTTACCGAATCCTTTTGGATGTTAATAATTAAATAGTGAACATGTCAAAATAATGCCCAGAAGGCACCGATTAAGTGTACTTAATTTGGAATGATTTCATATCACTGATAGTGTACAACACATGAATTAGTTGATGGGAAAATATAAATTTCCTTTGATTGATTGTTTAATCGATACTTTCTCTTAGATGAAGATATAGTTTAATATTTAAATATTTTATCATTTCCCTTTTACGCTTAGTCTTGTTTTTTTGCATAGTAGTAAGCATGGAGATATTTAATTTGGAAAGCAAATAGAGAACCTAAAAAGATTTCGAACTCGAGATCTCTTACTCTAATACCCCGATTGAAAGTCTAACCCAAAAGTTTAAGGTTTTAGAACAGCCAAAGTAGTCCCACAAAATCTCACATACCATCAAAGATTTTATGAGACCACTATCAACTGTTCTAAAAGCTTAAACTTTTAAATTGAGCTTTTGATGTGGTATCAAAGCTAGTTTTATCCCTTTCGCAAATGTGTATCCACCCTCCATTAGTCAAATTCCACATGTCGTGGTCAAAGAATCACGTGCCGCTCATAATTAGGCTTACACATGAGTGGAGTGATAAAGTATTATTTCACATTGCTTGACAATGGGTCTTAATGCTTTTTATATTCATGTAGTCTCATTCCGCCTAATAATTTAAGTTTTTGGATTGGACTTTCTAACTAATGTGGTTACTGACCAAATCTTGATGCAATTACCCTGAATTGATATAATTGATGTCATTAGATAAATAAAATGGTTAATTGACTTGGACTTAGCAAAGTACGAAGTCGTTAGGCTTCTTGGCATTTATCCGGTGATTGATCATTCCATTCACCGGCTCCAAGCCAGCCATTCCTTTTCGCTTCTAGTTGTCTTCCTCTGCACGTGCTTAGTCGTTGCCTTCTAGGCATCATCCGGTGAATGGAGTGCAAAGATATGAGCTGATTTTGTTCTTATATATACACCGGCACTTTAGTTAGCCCAAACTACAGATGGGAGGATCGTTTATCGTTTAAATTGTACTGGTCTCTTTTGGCTGCAACATTTATATTATATCCAGAAGCAAGGGGAAAACAAGAAAGAAAAGGACGTAGTAGCTATATTGCCGCTTCAATTACATTACCATTCCACTAGCCTATAGACTCGTGATTTGCACAGGAAAAATACTTGTGAAATAGATCACAGGAAATTTTTATTCTAGTATTCTTGATCATCACGAGAGAAAGAGATTTTTGTAATGTTAGAAGTAATTACATGCCCTTGTACTAAAAGGAAAAGAAATTTTTTCAAAATAGAGTTAAAGATAAATATCACTCAAGGAAAATTCTCCCGGAGGGACCGGAGACATAGTCCATGACAACTATTCAACTCCAAAGAAGCCCGATTGCACCAGCCAATTTGTTTTGCTAACTATGTGGTTCCCTCTACTCCATAGCTCTTGTTCGTCCGATTCTTGATTGGAACATGCTTAATTTGGCGATGTTCATCCTGCTCCTGCTCTCCTTCGCAAATTTCAGCCCCTGATTTTGCTCCACTTCCTCCGTTGAAAAACCCAACAACTTTAGGGTTTAAAGGAGAAAACAAATTTAGCCCCAAGTCGCTGATTGGCGGGCAAATAACACACATAGACGACGTTGTTTAGCAGCAATATTACCAACTTCATTTTATCGGTGAGTCACGTTGAAAGGTTTATATTAAAATAATGTCACATCAGATTTTATGGCTACACAATTGACCAATGACACTAAAGTGATGAATTCTTCGCATGACACTCAAGTGGTTAAGAAGATAATTATGTCATTTAAGTGAGCGCCGTCTGACCAAACAAAAAAAAGAAGTGAGCACCATAAAAAGTTAAGACAATCGTGACATTTTTTTCAAGATTCACAATCAAGGTGTCAAGCATCTCCAGCTTCTTCAAAGAACTTTTTTTCTTTTATCCCATAACCAATCGTCCAATTTAAAGGTGAGGCGACACATCCCGTAATTTCGCAGGCTAGATTGTCTTTTGCATGCTCCATTTTTTTCCTGGAAATTTCCTCACTAGTGTTTTTTTTTCTTTTTTTATTTGTGATGGACTTTCATGGTTTTCTCTGACATTGACAGGGGAATGTGCAAGTCCTCCTTAGTACGTTCCGAGTTGCTAGATATATGCATTATGCCTATTGGCGACAAAGTCATCTTACCTACCTAATTTTCGTTTGGCCTTATCTACATTTTCGTGAAAAATTCATCTACTTGAGTTTTAAAAATAAAAAGAAAAAAACTATAAACAGAAAAAGGAAATAAATAAGGGAAGATGCATATACAAAAATTTCATGGATTGATGATTTTCAGTGGACCAAGCTACAAAAGAAGATATCACAAACAAAATGGAACTTGCTGTACAGAAATAATAGCGTGCCGGCCGAAAGGGAAAAAGGGTCAAAGAGGTAATTGGCTAGTGTGATGCCGATGACGCCCATGACTATGACACCTGTAGATCGACGACAGGCTATACGTCTAGCCTTGGTTCAGAAGCCATCTCTTGGTGCGGCCAAAGACAGCCAACTGCATCGTTGTCGATGACAGAAGCCAAGCATCGAGCCGCATCCGTGGTAGCTAAAAAACACATGGTTAGTGCAATTGCCAAAGTGTATGCACCAGAAAATATGGGGATCCAAGTTCATGGATTTTCGAAAATAGTTGGGCAAATGAATTTTCCCAGTTGGTTTAGATAGAGACAAAATTAGGTGGCTTTTCACGCACTATGTTCTAAATTAACGCAACTTGAAATTTTAAATATGTTTCTTATTATCGTACTTTAGTCGCAGTAATGTAGACCCATTGCAGAGTTGGCAAGCAAAGGACTTGCCCAGCAACATCAAATTGACTTTAATCAATTTTTATCCAGCTGAAGTTACGTTAAATTGACGTCCATTAATATTTTATCCAGCTAAAGTTACAAGTTTCATTTAATTGACATCTATCGATTTTTTTTTTTATCCCAAAGAGACAATACGAAAAGTTACTGATGTACCTAGGGGACCGGCGGACCCATTATCTTGTTGACAAACCAAATGGGCTTGAAGTCAACGATATCCGATTGAGCTCAAATTTGGTCGGTGAAGCGAAACGACGTGCTAATCAATAATCACCGCCTTTAGGCGTGACTAATGATGGATTTTCGCGATTCGAGATTGTTTAGATGGATTTTTCTATTTTTTAGTATTTTTTAGGTTAATTTAAGAAAGGGCAGTTTTGTACTTTTTCGTTTTGATAATTACGTTTCCTAATAGGGTTAGATTTGGGTCTATATAAGCTTGTCTTAGGGTTTCCTTTTAGCATACTTTGAGATATTTTGATTTGATAATCATATTTGGAGAACGAATTGTTCTTCCGTCCGAATTTTCTTGTTCACCAAATTTTCTATCGCGCGTTTGAAGATCAATTGGTATCAGAGCACAGGTTGCTCGAATCAATGGCTGAATAGAATCGCGATCGTGGACGGCGGGCTCGTGGTGGCCGGGGGCGTGGAGGCATTCCTGAAGCAGACGACCAACCGCTCTAAGAGATCTGCCGAGGCGTAGAAATTGAAGAATGTAGAAGACGAATCCAGATTTGGGGCCAATTAATGACAATGCTTACAAGATCGAATTGCCGTAAGTATAATGTATCCGGAACTTTTAATGTAGCGGATTTGTCACCTTACTACCTTGAAGAAGAAGAAGGTCCCGAGAGATTGATGATTTATAACGAAGGAGAAGCAGATTCGAGGACTAATCTTTCTCTAGCAGGGGAGGATGATGTACCTAGGGGATCGGGCGGACCCGTTATGCGATCGACGGTAACTAAGCGGGCTTGAAGTCAACGATATCCGATTGAGCTCAAATTTGGTCGGCTGAAGCGAAACGGCGTGCTGATCAATACTCACCGCCTTTGGCCGTGACTAACGATGGATTTTCGCGATTCGAGATTGTTTAGATGGATTTTTCTATTTTTTAGTATTTTTTAGGTTAATTTAATAAAGGGCAGTTTTGTACTTTTACGTTTTGATGATTACGTTTCCTAATAGGGTTAGATTTGGGTCTAATATAAAAGCTTTTCTTAGGGTTTCCTTTTAGCATACTTTGAGATATTTTGATTTGATAATCATATTTGGAGAACGAATTGTTCTTCCGTCAATTTTCTTGTTCACCAAATTTTCTATCGCGTTTGGCATCGAGCCACATATAACCAATGAAGTCTTTGTTTAGCGTGTTATCGTCTGGTGGCCATTAAATAATTACCAAAAGAAAGAACCGTAGCTTCCTTGGGATGCTGAATCTTCTTTATTTGTATTTTTATCGACTGATTCAACCCAACACCTTTGTATCTCTACGAAACCCGGCTTAGCACTCAGCACTACAAGATCATTTCCTTTTTGACATCTCTCTTCCCTTGCAAAACTAAGCCCTTAAATTCTTCAATTTAATATCTCTCTTCTCTCGCGAAATAGTATCTCAGGTTGATATAGAGGAAACACACTTTCTTTGATTGATTGTTGAAGTATAACCTCAATATAATTAACTGACAAAGAACGAAGTGACTCTTATGTCTAATTAGATGTAACTTAGTAATTTATGTGTGGGAGTAAGTTGACTTAGGTGAAAAAAAAGAGAAAATTAGAAGTGTTCAAAGACATTCTTAAAAATAATGGGTGCATATGGAGTATAAAAAGGGACATTTTCAAAATTAGTCCCCAACCTTTTTGAAAGCTTTTATGTTTGGATACCCCTTCGTCGGGCTTTATGTTAAAAAAAAAAAAAATGATCCCCATACTTTTGATGAAAGTTCAACTTGATTGCTGAACTTTAATTTTGTTTAATTTGGCTATTTATTCTTTGAATCGGATCAATTGAATTCCCCTAATCAACTTGGCCATGTTGGCATTTGACGTGATGATCCATCTCCATCTTGAGACCCACGATTGCTAGCCTAATTGGGCTGTCAGGAGCCACATCTGCAAAATCTAGAAAGAAAAAGAAGAATATAGAAACCAAAGGGGAGAGAATTGGGGGGGGGGAGAGAAGTGGGCGATGGGAGATGGGCGATGGTGCTCAATTCCTAATTTTAGAGCAATATGGATAATTTAAGAGTAAGTTGATCTTAAAATTTATTGCACTATGTATGTGAAGAAGTGAGTTAATTGTTTTCATCAAAATAAAGTAATGAAGTTCGAGAGAAGAAAATGAAATCTTGATGGATTTGGTTATCCAAAAGTTTATGGCATGTGATACATTTAAATTAGGTAAAATACTTTCAAGTCAATGATGTCTAGGGTCGATGCTCATGGATTGGTGGGGATGGGACGGTAGACAGAGATGTCAAGGTTCGATCCTGGCAAGAAAGGAAGAAGAGGAGGATTACAAGCTTTAAATTTTTGCGCTTCCAAAAATTTTATGTTAATCATTCCGATTGTTGTAAAACACAAAATATTATTAAAATTTTGGAGTGAAATTCATATAATAGTTAAAATAGGCCCGAGCGATGTGCCACGATATAAATCAATCTATTTTTTGCATGGGTGGTATGCCAGTGGGGAAAATACTCGAGGGAAGAAATAGATAATATCACGATAATAACTAGAAATTGTTTGATTGTCGTTGAAATGATTTACTAAATCTAGAAATTATTTTATTGAGATTTCTTGTTCATTTACTTCAAAGTTTGCGGAAATAAATATTGGTAATTTAATGGAACGCTTACTTACGATGTTAATAATTTAATAAATATTGGTAATTTAACACAGGATGATAAATGTGGCATTACTCTCAGCACATTAACAAACGATGGAACGAGGAGATAAAAAACATTATTCTTAATTTCTCCATGAATTTGATTTGCTCATAACAAATCTGGAAACACTTTCGACTCGATTTGTTTCTCCACAAAATTGTTATTTTAATTATGCACGAATGAATGAAAGAAACACATAAAAAGAAAACAATATGTGCTTTAGGAAACCAACCTCAATAGGGCTTGGAAAAAGGTAATCCTCTGCTTGCATAAGAACATATTCATATCATCTCAAGGATGCAGAATTTTCAACTCGCATATGATGACATGCTATGTACTTGAAGGCATTCTAGTCTATTTTCATTCCCATCAGGATCACAAACCAGATGATGCTGAACCATTACATTCACTTAGTCAACTAATTTCCCTAAGATTCCTTGAAATAAGACAGAAAAACACAACCCCATGCCAAACTGAAATGACCAATGTGAAGTAGGTACTCTCTATTGAATATGATACTTTACCTGCTATAATTACTAGGAAACAAGGATGATCTCCAGAATTTGATCTATGTTGGGCTACTGTCATGCAAATATTCTTCATACTTCTACATAAAGCATATGTGTTCTCCATCATTTTGGTACTCTCTCAGAAATGATAATAAAAGAACATGACTAGTATCTTCCAAGTCAATTTGCACTCCTAATATTGCCAATGAGCTATTCCTATGTCAAGATTACAATTGTAGTTGGACATCCTCGCTCGATGCAATACCAATTAAGCTCTCCACAAAAGCAAAAATAATATACACAGCTCCTCACACTTCATTTCAGTGCTGTAAACAACTGAGGGATACCCAAGCTTTGAAGATTTTTTGTTCTTGCCATCAGCCAAGCCAAAAATGGTACCACAATTGCTTATTGTAGAAGTGAATTTCCAATTCCGCTTCGAAGGACAGCTGTAACAAAACATTCTAATTTGAGCTGTAGTTCAAGAAAAGATGGCATTAAGAGATTTAGAAGAGCTCTCAAATATGTAGGACTAAAGCAAATCACCTTTCTAGCCACCCATTGATTACTTGTCATGTTTATCCAAAAACATGAAAGCAATACAGCTGATTTAAGGACTTCCTCCATACTCTGGTTTGGATCTCACATTGTTATCCACAATACAATGAAAATCCTTTCCTTTTTAAACTTCGGGCGAGATATTGTCATCACTAAACAATGACCGAACTGAAGTAAGATATTGCGAATGATATAAGGGTAAGAATTTGCAAGATGATTAATAAAGAGATGAAGTAACACCAGGAAAGAGTGGCTACATGATTTTGTACCGGTTTCCACCGTTGATGATAATACTTTCAGCCTGATCAAGGCCATATATCCGACTTCGAGAGAGAGCAATCTTCACATTGGCATTTAAGGTGACAAGCAAAGTTTGATATAGATCCATGGAGATTCATCATCTTGAAATTAATGCCCGAGCTTTGAGAAAATGCAAAACACGTTTATGGTACCTTCAATGCCTACTTCCATGACCAAATAACAAATTAATAAAATGCAATCAAGATCACATATGCATGAGCGGTTTCAAAATCCATCGGATAGTGAATTTCTCTACTTCATCGAAGTTGGAGAGAAGCATTACTTTATTTACACAAGCGCAAATTGATACCATGTCAAGAATGAAGAATCTCATACTTTGATGGACTACTCCTATTCATAAAGCATAACGCAATGCAATCGGTTTAAAGAATGTCCTGTCCCATTCATGTCCTAGATATTTGGTTGGGATATCCTACAATTGCCAAAATTACAAAGAAGCTCCTGGTCATTTAAAGCATGAGGGGCATGAGAAATTGTCATCATCAAATCAAAAACCAATAGAAGGATGCAAATTCAATACATAAAGACACTAATTGATGGCACTAACATGTGAAATGGATATAGGCATGACGAAAAACAAGAAAGAGCACAACATGATTCCTACCACATTTCCCACCGTAGAGGATGTTACTTTTGATGGGATCAAGGCCATGAATCCATCATCAAATTGAGCAATCTATGTATTAGCATCTCAATTGACAAACAAAGTTGCATATAGATCCATGGAAATTCATCATCTCAACATCGGTGTGTCCTGGATTTGAGAAAAGTAAAAATGTTATGATGGTGCCTTTAGTGGCTTATTAATCCATGATGAAATCATAAGCTTGAAAATACAATCAAAACCACATAATACTTTAAGCTTTTGCCATGGAACTTTTAGCTAACAAGTAATGAAAAGTTCTTTTTAAACATTGTGCATGAATGAATGAAAAGAAACACATAATAAACAGCCTCTTTTTCTCTAGGAAACAAACCTTAATAGAACTTGGAAAAAGGTAATATTCTATGTTTGCATAATAACATATCCATGTCATGTCAAGGATGAAGACTCTTTCTTCATGATCGATGACATATAATGACATGCAATATACTTCAAGGCATTCTTATCTATTTTCATTCCCACCAGGATCACAAGCCAAATGATGCGAGCATTGCATTCACTTAGTCGACCAATTTCCCGAGATTACTTGAAATAAGGCAGAAAAGCAATAAGACATCAACACAACCCCATGCCAAACCGAAATTACTAATGTGAAGTAGGTACTCTTAACCGAATATGATACTTTACCAGCTATATTTACAATTACTAGAAAACATGGATTATCTCCAGAACCCAATCTCTATCGTCTTGCTATCATGCATATATTCCTCATAATTCTACATGGGGCATATGTGTTCTCCATTTCTGGTATTCTTTTTGAGTGAATGATAATGAAAGAACATGATTTCTCTCATTAGGATTCATAGACACATCAAACTGTTGTTAAAACGATAATAAAAGAACATGACTAGTATCTTCCAAGTCAATTTGCACTCCTAATATTGCCAATATGCAGTTCCTATGTCAAGATTACAATTATAGTTGGAACTCCTCGCTCTTGATGCAGTACCAATTAAGCTCTCCATAAAATAAAAAAATCATATGCACAACTCCTCCCACTTCATTTTACAGCCATAAACAGCCTATGTCAAGATTACAATTATAGTTTGAAGTTCTCGCTTCTGATGCAGTACCAATTAAGCTCTCCATAGAATAAAAAATGATGTGCACAACTCCTCCCACTTTTTTAGAGCCATAAACGGCCTATGTCAAGATTCAATTATAGTTGGAAGTCCTCGCTAGCCCAAAATGGTCTCCATAGAATAAAAAATCATATGCACAACTACTCCCACTTCATTTTAAACCATAAACAGCTGGGTAGTACCCGAGCTCTAAAGTTTTTGTAGCCATCAGCCTAGCAAAAATGGTGCACATTTCCAATTGAAACCATTTGCAGCGGGCTTTCCAATTCCATTCAATGGCAACAAAAAAACATTCTGATTTGAGCTGTAGTTCAAGAAAAGATGGCATTAAGAGATCTAGATGAGCTCTCAAACATTAAAGGACTTAAGCAAATCACCTTTCTAGCCATCCATTGATTACTTGTCATGTTTATCCCAAAAAAATGAAAGCAATACATTTGATTGAAGGACTTCCTCCATACTTCTGGTTTGGATCTCACACTGTTATCCACAATACAGTGGAAATCCTCTGTTCTTCTAAAGCCACTGGGGCGTAGGCATTGTCATCACCAAACAATGACCGATCTGAAGTAATAAACTGCAAATGATGTTAAGGTACGAATTTGCAAGATGATCAATAAAGGCATGAAGTAAAACAAGGGAAGAGTGGCGACATGATTTGTACCGGGTTTCCACCGTTGATGATAATACTTTCAGCCTGATCAAGACCATATATCTGCCTTGAGAGAGAGCATCCTTTACATTGGCATATTAAGCGATGAACAAAGTTCGATACAAATCCATGGATAAAACAAATGTTGCTTATTTTATGGTGGCAACGTCTAAAGCCTCCAAACTAAGCTCCAAAGATTGATCTCCTTCCTTACCATTCCACAATCAAGCTTCCCAAACAGCATAGATGGAGTTTTTGCAAGCGAATCAGGGAGAGACTCCACTGCAGAACAATGCAGCACCAGCGATCGAGGGCATGGCTCAATCGTGGACCAACCTTCTTGCCCAACATGAGAAAAGAAAAACATTGAAAATCTAAGGAACAGACAATAAGTTGGCCAAAGCAGTTTCCACCCCTGTGCATCGAACATAATTCATCCCCGCTGGAAATGCAAACCTCAAATTCATAGCTAAACCGGCCAACGACCAGATATTTCTCAAGCACGACTCAACGCCAATCTTCAACACCATTTTGTGAACTGAAATCTTCAGGTAACTTAAAAGAAAAGCCACTTACTGTCAGATTTAGTAAGCTCTGTACTCTGAATTTCGCATCAGCGCTGGCAACAGTTGACTAGCATAGAGTTTGTAACCTTCAAAAAGCAAGATAATCACATTGTAGAGGATCCATACAGAGGATGACAGAATGAAAACCAACCATGGAAATAGAAACACATTTAATGGTGTTTCTGTTTCAACATTAGAAATCAAAAGATACTTCCTGACCTTGTCAGCAGGACAAGAATTATTTTGCTATAATTGGCTATAAAATGCGTAGTTTTATGTTTTCTGAAGGCTTGAAGCACTGAGTATTGAACAAAAGACACATTGCAAATGCTGAAAACAATAGTATAAATGAAAGTTAAAAGAAAAAGTTCTTCCAAACACGCCACAATGTTAGAGCTCAATAACTCCTGGTGAGAGAAGAAACCAATGGACTTCTATTATCGCAGCTCAAGCTTTTGCATTTTCCCATAGTCAGAAGGAGATAAGGAGCAATTCCATTCAACTAGAAAGCTAGAAAAGAAAAAGTAAGGGAAAAATGAACGAGCCAGATCACCATCACAACAATTCGGACACTAGCATCCGTTTCCGTGTGAAAGTAATAGCCTTCAACATCATTTCACTATGTTATTAGCTAACTGGGATGAGTGAGGACATCCACATACTCATGGAGAAAATGCTACTTTGGATCAAAGGTACAAACAAATGGTTCATAGGAGATTGTTCATCTTTCCACTTCTCATCACCCCTCACGGTGCTTCAAGATCCGAGAACAGGAAAGAAATGGCTATTGTTCATCAGAACCTCACCAATCAAGGTAATCCCCATCCAACCTCATGCTTCTACATTAGTTCGGATAACATGAGGAAAATTCAACACCATTAACACGCTACCTAGATAGGGTGATAAAATCAACCTAAACCTGTAATAGGCTCATAAGTCCGATAATCATGTTATACATGCTCTAAATATAACAGAGATAACATGAAGAATTCACCACCATTGACACGAAAAAGCTAATCAAAAGTTCATTATAGCTATCTCATTACACCATAGCAAATTGGTAGAAAGAATAATCGAGCAAAACCTCACCTACCAGAATCACAAGCTGATAAATAATAACCAATGACAACTAAACATGCTTTGAATGGACATGTAGAAAAGGGTGAATTAGTTTCATTTCATTTCTTCCGTGTGCAATGAAGACCGGACATCCAAAATCAGACCAACAATAGTAGCTCAAAACCCTCGAATCACCAAAAAGCACATGCACCAATCACGCCAAGAATCAACCAATGAATAAACCAAGGGTTTTATCAGTTTTGGACAAGAATGGATGAATGTTAAAAGGGGTCCCAATCACCTGGACTTTCCAGAGATATGGCAATGAGAAGCAATGAAGACCCAACATGAAGATCCTTCCTCATTAGCCCGACTAGAGAAGGACCCCCATGTAAACTCATTAGGCCTTAACAACATCTAGAGAGAAAAAGAGAGGGGTTTTAGGGTTTTGGAGATTCAAGCGATTATAGGAAGAGCGAGGCATGAAGATCCGACAAAAATCGTGGCCTGTCAGAAAAATCATGGCCTGTCACGTGGCCAAAAGTCTGGTAATTTCTTGAGTGACTCACACCCCCGCCTATCAAAGCGCTCCAGGAATTTACTAGGGCAGCGAATTTCAACTAAGCTTTCACAATTCCCAACATCCAACTCCTTCAGATGCTCCGACTTTGAAAGGTCCAGTACTTGAATGTGCTTGCGGAAAGAGATATTCAATACTTCCAGGGATCCCAATTTTTCAATGCCTCGTATTGCATGGAGTTTATCTGCCTTCCGCCATTTTTCAAGAAAGTTGGGGTTGGACCACTTGTTCCCTATGGAAACGGACAACCTTCTTAGGGATTTTAAAGCTTCCAGTCCATCCAATTCCTTCAGTCCATCACAATCTGAGAGCCCTAATTCCGACAAAAATTCCAAATCAGAAAGATTTGGCAACCTTTCCAATTTGGGGCATCCCCAAACGTGAAGCCTTCGTATGCAAGAGGGAAGCTCTGGGATGCTCTGAAGAGACATGCAAGAACCAAGGGAGAGCACCTTGAGATGCTTCAAGTGAGAGAGCGATGGCAGCTCATTGCTCCGACAGGTGAGCCCTAGGGATGATAAGCTAAGAGGAGGTCTTGGGAGTGACTGAAGCTCTCTACAGAGTAGTAAATCGAGGTGTTCGAGAGAAGAAAGCTGATCTAAGTTTTCCGGCAAGCCAGAAATTTTTGTAAATTCTAAACAAAGGGTCTTTAGAAGACAATCCACCTTTTCAATAAGAATTTCTCCTTCCAGATTAGGGCATCCCGAGGCATCAAACTCTTGGAGGCATTGCAATTTTCCAATAGAGCTCGGTAACCTTTTTATACAGCCATTAACAATCCTCAGAATTTTCAATTTGTTCAATTCCCCGATGGATTCAGGTAATTCTGTAATCCCTGTACATGACAAGTCCAGCTCAACCAACTCTCCCAACTTCCCAATTGAAGAAGGGATTTGTTGCAATGCCCAGCAGTACGCTAATGACAAATTTACCAAATAGAGACGGACTATTGAGCTGGGAACCTTAGTCAGTCGATCACAACTCTTGGCACTAAGCCTCTTCAGCTTCTTCAGAGATCCTATACATGGAGGGATTTCTTTTATCCGAGTCCCGCCTATGACAAGTTCCTCCAAATTTTCTAGTTCGCCCAGTTGTTCGGGTAACTTTTTGATTCTCCCACAGCAACTCAAGTTCAAGGAAACGAGGCGCTTGACATCTCCAATGGAAGGGTCAATTTCTTCCAAATGGGCACACCGTTCCAGGATTAGCATCTCTAAATTTTTAAATGCGGAAAGATTAGGGGTGCATCGTAAATTGAAGCACATCGAAAGATTGAGAACTTTCAACCTCTCCATCTACAAGAAAAAAACATGTTCCAAGATTAGCAGTTAGAAAATAAAATGATTTACCACCAAATGTAACAAAAGAGAAAGCCTTTTTCATCTTCACCTTAATTGAACTCCATCCTCTCCAATTTTCACTAATATTATTGGATGATAACTCAACCGTGACCAATTTTTCCAAATGAACATTGGTCGCCTTGAAAGAGTCGGGACATCTCTCCCACTTTAACAATCTTAATTCAGAAAGTGATCCTTCGAAGTCTCCAGCAAAACCCACGGCCCTCAAATGAAGGAACTTCAGGTTAGGCATTCTTTTGAAGCTCTCTCGCTCTATGAACTCTCTGGGAGCCCCTTTCATCCTGACATAGTGCCTCAATTTTTTCATTTTCCTCCTACAAAAATTAAAATAATTGAGGATTGTAAATACCATCCAACCTCCTTTTGTTAGTATACCCTGCATGTTATTGTGGCCGATGCATTTTGTCTACACGTGTAGGAAAAAAGAAATATACGTGATCTTTTATAATTATGTGATCATGTAATATGTCAATTTTCACTCATAAGCCCCAAATTTTGATGTTTTATGTGAAATTCCTATATGAAATTAGTCAAGCTTTCTTATAAATTTTGAAATCAAATTCTGTTACATTTAGAGTATTGACGACTGACTAAATATGGTGTCCCTTTGACTTATGTGAGAACCGTTACACATTTGAAAAACAGAAAGTACCTAATCATACTTATGCACTCATAAAGCATGACAACTCATTCCCTTCCCATTCATAAAATATTTTTGGTTTTGGCGTATGGCTAGATGGAAACAAGAATTTGGTCTATTGAAACTTCAGTTTTCATTGTTGGATATTCAAGCTCAAAGCTCAACAACTAATCCTATGACGAGGGAGAAATTGTCCAATCAATCCTAAACTTATTAATTTTACAATTTAGTCTTAAGACCTTTGCGTGAAATTTCACTCTAGTCATTCCAGTTGATTTTTGCAGGAAATCTCTGACGTGGCAGTGTGCCATGTTGGATGGTCGCAAATGATTGGATCGTCTGTGATTTCCGGCGAAAATTAACAGGAAAGATTACATTAGAATTTTGCGCAAAAGTTTAGGCCTAAATTAGCAAAATTGATAAGTTCATGATTAAATGGACTCCGCATAATAGATTTAAGACTGATCAGGTAATTTTCCCCTAAGATGAGCATGCCACTCAATTAATCATCATTGAATTTGCCCCAATCAGTCAAAATTCGGCCTGATCCTAAGAATTTGTTTGTGCATTTTTGCAATCACTCTTTCATATAAAAATATATGAATTAGTAGACAAAGGTTAGCAATTATTATCGTTTTCCTCTTTTTGCATTCTCTCATTTATTTGTCTACTCCAATTATCTTATTTGATAAGTTAACTATCTGTTTTTTCTCCGCTAATATCTAACAATAGATTTTTGTCTCTTCTCTTGGTCTGTGTCCGCGCATAAAGGCACAATTATACTTACTAGGAAGGCTCGTTCATTACAAATAGATGTGGATATCATATTACACTAAAGACAGATACGAGAGAATACAATTTCTTTTGCCTTTCACTACTCCGTCATGTACTTCCTACAATCATTTACTTTCTTAATTTCAATCTTCGCTCTTTCAATTTTTGGTTGAAAATTACTTAGTATGAATACCTAGAAAATCATATGTCAGTTGTTATTTAGTTTCTTTTGTCGTAATTTACTGTTATTTAATTTTGCACAATGTTGAATTATGTGCTCAAAATACCTATGATTAGAACCATGCATAGCACCAGTATGAAAACTAGGACATATCATGAGCATTGAGTAGAATAGCCTATCGAAATTGTTTGAGTTTTCATCTTTCATATGAACATGATTGATCCATGATACGCGTGCAAAGCTCATAATTAAAACTTAAAAATCGCTAATTATGCCACTTCCTTTATAATTAATGTATCTTGAACAATCTTCCAACATTTTTTTCATGTAACTTGATAATTTGACTATAAGTTGGTATAGGCGACAATATAAGAAAAGCCAAAGTCGTTATAGAAAATTTGAATTTTTTTTTAAAATTTACCAGTCCTTCAAGTGAAAAGAAAAATAAGAGTTTTCTATTTATTGTTGACTAAGAGGCATCCGAATTATGTAGTGTTGTTTCAAGTTATCAACTGACCCAACCATGTTAATAACATAATTATGCATTTCTAGATTACTCAAAAAATTGATACATTTAAAGGCACTTCTTCAATTATGTTAAAAACATGCACTGAGTTATACAATCTTCAATTTTCTTTGTATTAAGTACATGTACTTCCGCATTCACATTATCATATTGGTTTTACATCGTGAACATGCATAATAAATCCTAGCAAATAAATTGTCAAAATTCTTCATACATATGAAACCACTGCATAACATCTTATTACTTGAAATTGAACATAATCTGAAGTTGACAGCCAATAGTTGAGGTGCAAAGGATTTAACTGAAACCTTTCTTTTTGTTGCTAAAAAGCAGAACCTGTACACGAGCAAATTACACACATTTGCGGTATGAAATTGAAGATGGAATAATGTATTCGATTCTTGGAAAGGAGACTATCACATATATCATACAAAAAGAAAAATTTCAGGAATGAAAAAGGTGGATAATACGTGATCCATGTATTTATCCTCACGCCAACGTACTTCAAAAATATATTGCTGATATATTTTGGGACGATAGAATGAAAGAAAACAAAGTAATAATCAACAGTGAAGTTTTTGTTGTTTGGTTGAATAATATAAATCAATTGGCATAAAGTTATAATGACTCATGCGTTTTTGAGTGTGGTGAACCGGATTTATGGGCATAAAGTAAAATTTCAAACCCGTGTGATGCTCGGTTTTCAACTAGTAATATAGTAAGTGGTAACAAATCTACTAGAAAATGATGTTAAAACGAGAAAAGAGCAAAACCATCTTCTGACCCTCATAATCACGAGTGCAAACTTTTCATGGACTAAAGGCCAAAATTGGATGTAGCCTTTACCAAGAAAATGCTAACAACATGTTGAGAATGGTCAAAGACAGAGAAAAAGAACGATAACAATATTGATTTGAGGGACTACTATTATAGAACATGGGAGAGGCCAAAAGGAGACATGATTGTTACCATGCGTCGTAGAATTCTCATGGTTTCCACGTCCCATGGTCTGCTCCAATGCCAAGGCTCCACATCTTCTGGACGGGCAATAGCTCTGCCTAGATCTCTTAATTGATCATGCATTCTTAATCGATTTTTGTCATCAATTTTTATTAATGAACGGTTAATCAGTACTTGCAATCCAGTTATTGGGAAAAATTTGAGATCCTCCCACAGGTAAGTAGCAATTCTTTTGTCAGTTCCAATAAAAAAACATGCGATGTCTAGAAACATATGCTGCTCCTTATATTTTAATATATCGTAACTTATCCTCAACTTTTCTTGTACGGTCTTATTAGGTGCATTCCTCAATTTCTCCTGTGTCTCTTTCCACACTAGTGGATCTTTTCTCCATTGAGAAGTGAACCTATAATCCATGAGAGCTAAGGGAAGCCCTCCTGTGGTGGCAACAATATCCCTAGAAAGAACTGCAAGATTCTGTTGGAGGTTGTTTCCCTTCAAATGCATATCTACTAAACAGAAGCATAGATTCTTTGTTGTTAATTTCTTTGAGTTTATACATTCTATATTCAGGCTTCAAGAGGGTCTTATCTCGACATGTAATAATGATCCTACTTCCCAACTTGAAATTACAACCTTCAATCAAATTATTGAGGTGGTCTCGATGACTTACATCGTCAAGAAGAATAAGTACCTTCTTATTTTCACAACTTGATCGGATCATTTCAATCCCTGTATTAGAATCACGAACTATACAGGTAGGGCTTTTGTTATATCTGAGATTAGTAGAGATTGGACATGCTTGATACCCTCACGATTAATTGTTTCTCTAGTATCCTTGAGAAAGCTACGGCACTCAAATTTGTCAAAAAGTTTTTATAGATGATAGTCAAAAAGTTTTTATAGATGATAGCAGCCAAAGTTGTCTTACCGATGCCGCCCATCCCCCATATCCCAATAATTTGAGTGTCCGGGCAAGCAAGATCCACCAATTCCATAACCTCAGCCACACGATCCTCAATTGCAACCAACTTCTCGGGAAGATGTGGTTGAAAATCGTGTTGCTGCTTGCGCATTATTATTTCTACGAGTTCATTTACTAATTCCCCTTCATGCCTGTTAAACAACACAAAAAATGACAACTTATTAATGGCTCCACAAAATAAGGCTTAAGGATGATAGATAGAAATATTCTTCCAACAAGGAAGTACCCATCAGCAAATTTCTCTGACTCGAATACTCTAGATTCAGCTGCTTTTCTGAGCGCTTCCCTCCCTTGTTGCTTGATCGCTTCGTCAGACCAACGCTTACGGGATTCGAAGGCCTTTTTAACGCTCCCTTGCAGGTATTTCACATCCTTGGGTTCCACCTTGTAAAGTACGGGCAAGACTATCTGTCCTCTACTTTCCTTGCACTCCATAATATGAACGAGCTCGCGGAGGCACCATTCGCTAGCAGCATAATTTTCCGAGATGATTGGGATTGAAACCTTAGAGTGCTCAATTACAGTGATAAGATTTGCAGCAACGTCCTCGCCGAAGGGGAGGTTCTCATCATCTCTGAACACGAAGTCTGGATGGAACTTCAGGCCCACATCTTTGAGTCTATGGTAGAGGTGATCGACAAAGCCTTTGCGAGTATCAGGGCCTCTAAAGCTCAGGAATACGTGGTAATTGTTTCCAATCACAGAGGTGGACGAACCGGAACCTTCAGTGAATTTTGCTCCCTTGGGTTGTCGTTCTTCCATTGCAGTGCTCTCTCTCTCTCTCACAGAGATCTCTGGCGTCGAGGACGACGCCCTTCACGCCGTCATCTCTTTTGCCTCGCGCTTCGCCGGTGACGGAGGAGAATGAAGAGGTGGGACGAGTTGCGTGTCATGCGGAGGAGAAGCGGCAGAGAGAAGGAGGCGAAGGGATGGAGAAGATGTTATTAGGGTTTAAAGTGGGCTGGGCTTTCAACGGGCTGTTTTTTTTTTTTTTTGTCTTGTACTTTCCCCTTTTTTTTTCAAATTTGATTATTTACTTTTAATTTTTTAACTAACATATTTATTTATACATAATTATTTTTTGAAAATTTATGTGCATAATTTTTTAGGATAAATTCATTCTAGCCTTTTTATTATTATTTATTTACTTATTTAAATCAAATTTAAAAATGATAATTTATCATGTATATATAAAAATATATATTTAATATACAACGTGTCCCAACGTATCTGAATTCTCTATTTTTGAGAGATGACATATCGCGTGTCGCGTGTCAATGCAACTTAGGGGAGAAGATGAAGAAGCCTCGACAAAATTTGTAATTTCAGGGGAGGGGATGGGTAGGGTTTCATCCGATTTTTGATTTGGGAGGGGAGGGGGTGAGGTAAAACAACTGCGTTAGATGAAAAGGTTAAGGCTCATATTTGTAATCTTTTGTGGGAAAAAAATGAAAATAGTCAAGAGAAAAATATATATGGCCTAGGGAACTATACTTTGTCATATGGCATAATAAAATAATGAAATATGTCATGGATAATTTATCAAAATAAATTGATTTTATTACTATTTATTTATTTGTAGATTTGAATCGACTTAATTTGATTGAAATAATCGTAAAAATAATAATTTATCATGTATATTTATATACATTTAATATACAATATATCCCAATGTGTCGGAAATCCTCTACTTTTTGAGAAATAACGTGTCGTGTCGTGTCGTGTCGCATGTTACATGTTAGTACTACTCAGGGCATGATTGCTCTTCGACTATTTGAGTATATTTTTAATCTCTCGAAGTACGTTGGTCGTTTCTTGTATTTCACTTGTTCGCACTCGGAATATGGAGATGCCTTCAAATTGACTCAAAACAAACTACTCACGCGTTGCCTTCTTGTGGTCCAAACTCCTCATCATCTTCGACATTGGCTTCTCGGCAATATCCCATCCGATGGATGATCATCCCATTCACTGCTCCAACCGCGCCTTTTCCAAGTGCGCCTTTCCTTTCCACTTCTTGGAGTCTTCCTCTACGCGTACTCAGTTGTGGCCTTTTAGGCATTATCTAGTGGCGGTTCCATCTCAACGCTGAATGGAATCAAGATGCCCTCCTTGCGAAAAGGAACCTGAAACTATCAAACATCTGTTCCTTCTTTGTCAAAGGACGAAAAAGATAAGGTTGGCCTCTGAGATCGGCATTCGGATTTCAAATCAGGATGTTACTTGAATTGAAGGTTGGCCATTGAAGATTGGTAATCACCTCAAAGCCCCCGTTTTTCGAACTGATCACAGTCACTTTTTGGCACTTTTGGACATAAAGATATTCCTCTATTTTCAAGCATCACTTACCAGATCCAGCAATAACAATGGTGTCTAGCATGGCTATGCATATGAATCTCTCGAAATGGAATGGCCAAGAATCAGAGAATAGAAACAACCCAGGACACTTACCCATATGATGGAAACCACCGAGTCCTCAAGCTAAACATCGACAGAACTTTCCATGAAGGATCTTCTGAAGGTTCCATGGCGTGCATCTGCCGTGATTTTGAGGGGAAACTAATTGATGGGTCTGCAATAAACTAATTGATGCCCCTTTTTCAAGTAATTGGGCCCGTACTCAGTGAATGAAAAGCTTGCTCACGACCAAAAAAAATTTGTTAACACTAACTATAGAAAATGTATAGTTGATAAAAATAAATTTCATAATGAAAGAAGTTACAAACTTACTAATTTATTGACATATTTGTAAATTTATTAGAGTGTTACACTTGTAAAATTTGAGGAAAAGTTGGTTGCTAACTTATCCATCGGAACGTTGGTTAAATCATTTTAAGGTTTGTAAAATTTGATGAGGCACTGTGACCCATCTTAACGCCTCCAATGATCCAGAGCATGACTACCCCTGAAGCATTGTGTCAACTTTCACGAACTATTCAAAGACAAAAGTACAATGAATGTGAAATGCTGATGAATTCGGCAATACATCTCAACAATGAATAGTGTGACCTGCTTTATTACCTTTGATGGGAATCATGAATTGTTCCGACTTTGTGGCCAAAGTGATCGACTGATCGAAGCATTCTTTTTCATGAACCAATTTTTCTCTGCCATAAGAGTGCCATGAACATATAAATTCCGATAAGTTGCATCCCTGAACGTCTTAATTCCTGGAGCTCTGTGATCTCCACAAGTTCATGGGAAATTGAACCCCCATCATTCCATGCAATCTTCGAAAATTCGACCGATGTGGAGGCCTTGCAGTTGAGTCCCTCATTTTACGATCTATCCACAAATTTGACTTTCTCTAGGCCCCGAGCATCACAAAGCTTCCAACACTTTTCAATGCACAAACATTCCAGCTTATCGAAGCATGAGAGGTCTGGTAATGTTTCAATGGATTTGCTCCCCTCGATATCCAATCTTTCCAAGTTTTTCAACCTCTCAAGGCCTTTAATTTCGATTAAATTGTGGCAATTGCTAGCCTTCAATAGCTTCAGACGTGTTAATTGCGAAAGGTCCGGTCTTATGAGGGACTGGCAGCTATAGATTGTCAGCTCTTCCAAGTTGTTCAATCTGTCGAGGCCTTGAAATAGATCATCATTCACTATTGGACCATCTAACTGTAGATGTTCAAACAACTCCCTGCGTGTGGATAAGTCTATCCCCACCATTCCCAAGCATCTCAAAGACTCCAGATGTTCAAGGCCGTCTAGGTTGGACAACTTGTTGCATCCAATTACATATAGCTCTTTTAAGGATTTTAATCCTTTCGCACCCTTGATTTACGCCTGGCTCCCGCACGCTTCGATACCTAATATTGACAAGAATTGCAAACTCGACAAACTTGGCAACTCTTTCAACTTATAACACCTTGAGACATAGAGCTTCAATATTCCCGAGGAAGCTCGCATAGATTCCAAAGAATTTGCAATCATGAAAAATGATCTGTTTTAGATGGATTAGATGAGAAAGTTGAGGCAACGTCGAAGATGACGGTGATTACTAGATCTGTTAAAACGGTAGGAAGTTTTGGCAAAGGATCGAATCATCTTTGCAGCCCTTTAAATCAAGTTTTTTCGAGACAAGAAAGTTTCGCAGCTTGCATCGGGGAAGCCGTAAATACACATATAACTTAATCGAAGGATCTTCAATGAAGACAACCCATCTATATGAACTTCCCTCCCGGACTCCGGCAGAATGGGGCAATTAATACTTCAAGTTTGCCCAACTTGCTAATAGTCCCGGGTAAACTACTCAATTTCTTCAAAGAAGCAATATTCAAAATGTGCAAGTTTCTCAAATCCCCAATGGATTTAGGTAATTCTGAAATTTCTGCAGGTGACAAGATCAGTTCAGTCAATGATTCATCACACCTTACTTTGCTGGCCGGTGCTAGTGACCTTTGAGCCCGTGCCATAAGCGAAACTTTGCTTGCACTGCTTACAGCACGCCCTTCTACATCCAGGACTCATGATTTTTATTGTGAAGTGTTCCCAGATGATGGACTTCTTTTTTCTCCACTTGTTGGGCTGTGTTTCAGGAGATTTCACATCGTTGTTTTCGTCTGGGGTTGCCATCTTCTATCTAAAAACAAATTCCTGCCCAATAAAGTCAGAGATAAAACAACAAAAGAAAAAAGACAGGTATGAAAGAGAAGGAGATTTAGAATATTTTGACAGCATGAGGCAAGATATATTAGAAAAATCACTGATGAATGGACTTGAACCAAATATTAAAGTAAGATGGACAGAAGATCTGTATGAGGATTAAAAATATTTTAAAATAATTGAACAAAGGTGGCCAATCATAGGGAATTGATAAATTAACTTTCAATCCGATGATGAGAGTTTAGAGATGTTTAGCTAGCAACAAAACATCATTTTCCCCTTTGTATTGCATTATGTAGGTCAGGGATCTAAACTCTGGTGAATGTTCGTGCATAAAGTCCACACCAAAAGCACTCCAAAAACCAGAAGGCAGACTACACAGGTACCCGCATTTTATACTCAGGAAACACAATCTAGTAGTAGCTTTAACATTCGATACCTCATCTCACAGATCCAACATGAGTTATCTTGGTCGGTGGTTGGTGATCTATGCGTCAAGAAAGAACCAACTTGCGTTGGCCTGTCCTAGTTATAGAATTCTAACTCTCGATCTAGCTGAAAAGTGCAAACAACAGTAGGCTAATGAATCTTTCTCAAAGTCAACTTGCACGCAATCATCAAGTGCAACCAAAGAACTTACATCTGAATGAAAAGTAAGGGAACTACACAAATCACCTTAATCTCCTAGATATATCAAACACGAAAAAGCATCCAAGCATGGAGAAAAGTATTGAACAAAGAGAAAACTCCAAGCATATCCCAATTACAGAGAACTAACCGAGACAAAAAGTGAAAATACCGTGATTGCTAATGCCCTTTTTTCAGTCGTTGGAATAGAAGTAAAAAGCTTTAAGGCATCCACTGGTATCAGACTTGCACTTTTCAGTCAATTAAAAAATTTCAGAACGTACCACACAAAATTCATTAAAAGGTCTACCAGCGTACACTACGAATTGAGCGAGAGGTGGTTGTTCTTTAGAAATCCTCGATAACTCATGGAACAAGCAGACACACGTGTTGTGATTCCTCTCCGCCAATAAGTGTATGCCCAAAAAAACCAAAGCATTAAGAGAGCAAAATCTAGCTGATCAATGGAGTACCAACCAATTCCCAATGCCCATTTCGAAAGACTCGAACTTTTTGTAAGAACACGGTGCAAAGCTACCAATCCACCATCGAACAAGTCACACAGCGTCTCCACCTTCGAACTGGCCATGGTTGGGTTGGTAGTCGGAGCTTTCTTCCTGGTTGCAGAGCCACCGTCCGGGACCTCGGCCCAATCACGGAGGTCAAACGAAAGACACAATCGAAACAATTTTTGAATTTGGGGGCGAAGGCTTTGTGTGAGCCGGAGTTTTCCCTTTCAGTTTCTTTCAAAATCCTTCGCCTTTCGACCCTCATCGCCGCCGCCGCCCATTTGTTGGATGAATGTTGCTGCTGCTACTGTTGAAGAGCGAGCAATTGGAGCTCCTTCTGGCGGATGAGAAGCACCATTCTCTCGTTCTCGAGCCCTCTTCCGCTCGTTCTCGAGCTTGGCTCTCTCCATCTCCATCTCCATCTGGGTTCCATCAACGAATCTCCAGTTCACAAATGCCTCCAAAGATCACGCCACCTAAACCACTGGGTTCCGTCAAAATAATATAAAACAAAAGACATATGTTTTTATCTTCAGTCCACTGCTACGAATCTTCCTTCCCTCTCAGAAATGAATCTCCTATTCTCGATCTTGCCAATAAAGACAACTTTTTTTTTTTGCTTTTTACCCCCAACAAGGCCAAATGCCCACGTACAGAACCAGGCTTCTTTTTCCCATGTAATGAAAAAACAGAGGTATCCATTCCCACGGAGCCCAACAGATAAAAAGATCAGACCCGAGTCTCCGAAACCTCAAGAAACCCCTGAAATGCTGCAACACCGAGAGCCTGAAAGCCTCATTAATGGCGTGCAAGATTCCCCTTTTTTTTTTCTTTTTTTTTTTTAACTCCGTTCAGGATATACAGCGAGCATAGCAACCGGCTTTGAGGAGGGAGGTTTTCCGGTGGGAGCTGACTGAAGAAAACTGCCCATGTTTTAAAGGAGAAGTCACGCCCATCTTCGGAAGCCAAAACACACGAGAATTAAAAAAAAAAAAAAGTCGGAGGCGGAGGTGGATGTAAGCCGACGCGCGGGCGTGCCACCTCCCCATCTCATCTTCCAAAACGCCGGCGATTCAGACTGAATGGGCCGGCCCATGATCACATGGAGAGGCCGGGCCCGCACTAATATTTTCTCGCGATGCGCCTACCAATTTTTGTGGGCAGGCATCGTGCACATGGAGAGAAAAATGGACGTGGGAGCAGTGCGCATGGGCCCTTCAAATTTCCTCTTTCTTTGTCTTGAATAAGCGTAACCATGCGCCGCGGATCTGTCCCACCCATTTAATAGGCCCAATCTTGGTGTTCTTGTACCATGGATTTAATCGTGCGATACACGATGGGTCAATATTCATATCAACTGTAGACATAAACATAGCAACGTTCCTATTGCCAGTTATGGGGACCATTTCTTCTTCGAGGCCTTTTATTTCGACTAGATTGTGGCATTTTTCGATGCTTAAATACTTCGGATGTGTTAATTGCGAGAGATCCGGTCTTATAAGGGACTGGCACCTATCAAAAAGCAACTCTTTCAAGTTTTTCAATCAGTCAAGACCTTGAACTTGGAATAGATCATCAACCACTAGTGAAGCATCTGACTCGAAATCACGTAATTCCAAACGTCTCAAAGACTGTAAGTGTTCAAGACCATTGAGGTTGGACAACTTCCTACATGCAGATACTTCTAGTTTTGCTAAGGATTTTAGTCCTTTCAAACCCTTGATTACTATCAGCTCATTGCACCCTTTGATATGTAACTTTGACAAGAATTCCAAACTTGACAAACTTGGCAACTCTTTCAACTTATAACACCGGGAGACAAACAAGCTTCAATATTCGCGAGGGAAGCTCTGGCATGGATTCCAAAGAGTTCGCAATGCCAAAATATGAGCTCTTTTGGATGAATTAGGTGAGAAAGTTGAGATAACGTGCAATTCTAACAAGTGACTCTTAGAACTATTAAACTGACGAGAAGCTCTAAAAGCGATTGAAAATCACGACGGCTAGTTAAATTAAGGTGTTGCAAAGAAGATAGCTTACTGATGCTTTGTGGCGGAAAGCGTATGCACGTTATCGTGGCCCATCCATAATGCCCTGTACGTAGTAAATTTAGTCAACCATTCGAACTAGCCAACTGAAGCGGAAGTATGATAGAGACGACAATCACCGTCGTATTACTAACAAGCATTAATTCTTCAATTATCTTTCTCACCCGTCCCGTCCCAACCCAGCTACTCTTTCTTTCCGAGTCTCCAAGGCCATCATGAGCCTCTTCTTTTTTGGTGTCGGTCAATGTGAAACACACTGAGTTTTGCCACCGGCTGTTCGCGTGGCCGTGGTTCCTCGGATTCAAGTCTTTCGCAAACGCGTCTTTGCATGGAAATATCTACCGAAAATCTTGTCTTCCACGGAAACATTTGATGGAAATCAACGGCGACTTACCTAAGGGAACTATTTGGGAGACATGCCATATATGCTTTCCCGAGAAATGAAAGATGAGGAGCTCCTGAAAGTCATACGTGAAAGCTCAGGTTCCTAAAAGTTAAGGATCGCCTCTTTCGAAATTTGTGGGCTTGAGGCTTTGTGGTCAACCGTGTGAATGTTTGTTCAATGAATTTCGGTTACCCATTTCTCATTATAAGGATATCACAAATATCATAACTTTCATACGGCATTTACTTGTATATCACAATATCTTTTTTATCGTTTGATTGTCATAATTTATATAAAATACTCACTTGAGTGTTATAATTTTTTTTTATTATAAACTTTTCAATTGATCAGTTAAATATCATAACTTTTTAAAAACATTCACTACAAGTGCTATGTCACAACGCATTTTTGGCATTTGGGTGAACGTCTTAAAAAAAATCAGCAACTAAGTAATCGATTGAAAGTTATGGCACTCAAGGGCAATCAAGTGGTCGAAAAAAAATTATAACACTCAAGTGAGTGCCGCACTAAAGCTATGTCACTTGTTGTAATCTTATCCCTGCATTTCCCTCGTGGGGCTACAAGTGGAGCAATAACGGTTTCCAATTGAGCAGGAGGAACGGTGCTTGCAAATAACAAGGGCATTGGAAAGTCTTAGAATAGAAGCAGAGAGAGTCTCACAAATAGAGAGAAAAAGCGAGAGCTAGCTCGTCCGCCGAGCGCGCGTTCGCATGAGCTTCAATCGCTTCATTATTTGATTTTCAAAGTACGCTCTTTTTGTAGTTCTTGACAAAATAGTACGCACCATTCGTGTTTGTTTGAACAAAAGAACGCCCAAACCCTAGATCACCTTTCATTTTTTTTTCTTCTCCAATGACTTCTCTTCCTTTTTTGTGCAATTTTCTACTTCAAGATGCAAATCAATCAGTGGGAAAAATATGGGCAAATTTATAAATAAATAAAACGAGTGGATTTAATCGTGGAAGAGCCTCGACCGGTGACGTGGGCATCCTTGCGAACCAAACCATGGGTAACTGGATTTAGCTGTGGCTGGGGCCCACCGCTTTATGTGGAGTGAAAGACTTTTTGTTGGCCGATAACATTTGAAGTTAATGCTTGGCGTTACTCGATACGCATAGTTTCGTGGGGTCTTTACTCGATCTAATTAATGGAATGAAAATTGTGAAAAAATCGCAAATTTATTATATTTTTATCAACTCAATTTGAAACATTTTGATTTTCTAATTAAATCATAAACCTTTTTACGTTTTGTTAATTGAGCACATTTGATCAATTTTAGTCGGAAATCACCGTAATGCTAGCTACGAGTGAGGGCCGCAATCCTTGCTTGGAGGCCAACTAGGGTCATTGGCCCTCGCATGTGATCGCTGGATTTGATAGAGAAAAAGGAAAAAAAATAGAATAAAAAAGAAAAGAAAAGAATAAAATTAAAAAAAATTCAATTATTTAAAAAAATTATAAAATAAATTATTCATGTTTGCATCGATCATGTCATAGCCAGCGTCCACGTCAGTGATTTTCTATTAAAATTGATCAAATGAACTCAATTGGCAAAACGTGTAAATATTTACTACTCAATTAACAAAATCGTAAGGATTATGATTGAATTGACAAAAGTATAATAAGTTTAGGATTTTTTAGACAATTTTCCCAAATATAATTCCACAGTCTCAAGCTACTTGAACTGTCGAGAACAATCATTACCGAGTTGCAACCTTCATGAATTGCATCAATTCAAATAGTTGCTTCAACAAACTGAAAAACTACCACTAAGAAAGGCATCGACAGCCCCTACAAATCAATGCTACATCACGAGATCAACTTGTCATGCCCTGAAATGATTAGTACTAAATCATGCCAAAATGTGAACTCTCAAAAAGAAATTATGGCGTCAAGCTTTGCCTACTTTCCCGTGCCAAAACAAATAGTCCATTTACACAGGCACTTCACTCCTAATCTCACAACATAACCACATTGCACTTCCACATATGGTTCTCTTTGGGTTTCATGTTACAGATCAAAATGGCATCGTTTCTTTATTGTATATAGCACGATATAATATATCTTGTTATTTCGAACATCCATAACGAACATCAATAGAACAAATCCACCTTGCACATCATAAAAATTCTGATTTTTGAATGAAGATTACTTAAAATCAGAAGACGACTTTTCTGGACAGGATGAATTTGATTAATATTCTGCCTTTGGTCAAATTTGACATGCAAATCTAATCAATGAATCCAAAATGGCCTGGGAATCTTCTAAAGCAAATATAGCAGTGGATCATAATGTGCTAGTGAATTACCATGAAAAGAATGGTTAAGGACCTGAGATAACGGAGTTAAAGGATTTCTTGACAAGTGCATATGGCTTGTTCGGAGCAAGTGATCCTCCAATTGGGCATCCTCATGGATAAATATGAGATGGAAAGTATCTGCACAAGCGAATCAACATAACCAAATAGATTTCAAAGGAGGAAACCAATCATTCTTCAAAAGCAGTACTTCAAGAAGATTGAAACTCATATTTGCTTGAATAGACATGGATAGCTTATCCATGATGAACAAGCTTTATTTGGTGGCTCATGACATCCGGACGTGCCTAGAATGCATTCTAATCACTGTTAACGTTGTCAAGAGAATGATTTCTCTGAAGTATCATGTCATACTCCTCGATCAGCTTTCCCGCTCCTTGAATCACATAATAGAAGGAAAACAATATTCTGTTGTCGTGGAAAATGATTAAATTCAACCTAATTATTTTATACAAAGGGAAAGTAGACAAAAAAAAAAATTTTATAGCTAGTTCCCTATTTCATCAATAAATGTAAAAAATGGATATCAAGCATTTTTTTCGGCCCTAAATGAAAAACACAAATAAAGAAAAGAACTAGCATACCCGAATTGCAATTGGTTCACGAAATGGTTTTTAGCTTTCATTTTTAATGTAAAGGAAAAATAAAAGATTCTTCATTTCTCCTTTTTTTTTGTTCTCTTGAAATTATGTTTGGTTGGTAAAAATAAGAACTTCGGATAGGAATGAAAATTTAAACTTGTTTGTTGTGTCTTTGCAATCCATCATTTTGTACTTTCTTTGAACTAATAATCCATCTTTTCATTTGGTGATTACAAAGTAGCATAGTGGGCTATCAAGAAAAATGGTCTGATCAAGTAGGAAATGCTGATGAAATTGGCAATACATCTCTGCCATGAATAATGTGGCCCGCTTTATTTACATTTGAAATGAAACCGTTAAAAGAAGCGATCCATTTTCAAGAAGCCTCTAAACCTCTCCTCTCTATACATGCAACAAAAATCTCGGATATAGTCAAAGAGCCCATAAATTACTTGAGTATACATAGCCTTATGTCTTTGACCTCATTTACAAGCTAACTCTAGAACTTGATGAGTAGGCAAAATTCCAGCCAATGGCCTTTATGGTAGAGTCTGTGGATAGACATGCTTGACTTTTATTGGGTATGAGCTTAAAGAGCAATGCGGTTCGGGGCAGCCAGTCTCTTAACTCTCTACTTTTCCGGGGCGGATACGATTCTCGATAAGCAGGAAAATGCTAGCACAAAACTATGGAATCCCTAGGGTACCCTTTGAGGCAGAGTGATTTTGCCATTGGCTCGCCTTCAAACTTTTGGCATCAATCACAGACCCCGCTGATTTTGCAATTTCAAAATCATGTCAAACATCGCCACTTTGTAGGCAAACCTACATGATGACTGTATTGAAACTCCTCATTTTAACCTGGACACATTTGTTTCTTCATTAGATACCCAAGAGACAATCCAACCACTGTCCTCTCCGACGCCATCTTTCTTAGGGACAAGAATACACCCGCTGCAGAAGCTGTCCTTTTCGAAATTATGGTACTCGACCTTCATCAACTTCTCGTGATATTTTCCTCTCTAATTCAAGGTCGCTGTAAGGCACACTTCGACATGTACAATGGATTATCAGAATGACTCGAAACACTTTCACTAATACCTTAGAGTCAGACAGCCCAGGACAACGTTTGTCGAAGTATAATTTCACTAGATTTCCATATTTAGCCACTCCTGAATCAAACAAGTGATGCATAAACAATAGGAAACCGATCTTATGCGCTACTTTGGGGAAGTGGACATGGACTAGAGAGTAGAGACTAGCATTGCATTACCACATTCGGAGCTTGACTTTGAATTGATGACTTGAGCATAACCACACTTGTTGCAAGAAGCCACCAAATTGGCATTTATGAAAGGGAAGTACATAGAGAATTCAAGTGCCCATAAGATTCGACTCACGAACTTTCCCAATTTCCATGTTCAATCTCCACTTGTAGGCACAGTAAACAGATAGCCTCCATATTTGTTAGGATTTGCATCCACCGGTTCTCTAAAGTTGAATCCTCTCGAGAGCCAATCGAACTTGTTTGTACCCCAATTGGGACACGGAAACACTAATGGAAGAGCTCTGCATCTTCTCACCACAAACTGCATTGTTGGGCAATATCATTCAAGTTGAGGCTTAGTCTAAGAGGATTTTAACCTTCAAATTAGGCTTCTAGGAAAAATATACCTCATAAATATCCTGAAAGGAGTTGAATATGTGAAACGTGCAGCTTGATTCTACATAAAACCATCGGACTGAACTCACGTCTCCATAACGTAGCATCACCCCTATCCTCGCATATCTTCCTCGTCATACTTCAGTAACCTACATTCCAAGAAAATGATTAGCTACTTCAACAAACTAAAAAATCAAGTAATAGTTCAAGAAAAGATGGGCATTCATAGATTCAGATCCGCTCTTAAACATTCCAGGAGTGAAGTAAAGCACCTGTTTTCATTACTATGACAGATGACTCCTGTTCATAAAGCACGACGCAATGCAATCGGCTTAAAGAACATCCTGTCACATCCATATCCCGTATATTGGTTCGGATCACACATCATTGCCAAAATTACAGTGAAGTTCCTAGTCATTTAAAGCATTAGGGGCATGAGAAATTGTCATCACCAAATGAAGAATGAACAGAAGGATGCAAATTCGATACATAAAGACACGGACTGATGGTACGAACATGTGAGATGGATATAGGCATGACGAAAGACAAGAAAGAGTGCAAGATGATTCCTACCAGTTTTTCCACCGTACAGGATGTCACTTTTGACAAGATCAAGGCCATATATCCACCTTCAGATTGAGAAGCATACGTAATACCATCTCAATTGACAAACAAAGTAGAATATAGATCCATGAAATTCCTCATCTCAACATCAGTGTCCTATATCTAAGAAAAGTAAAAATCTTAGATGATGCCTCCGGTGGCTTATCAATCCATCACATAATAAGTGGATATAAGCTCCTAAAAATGCAATTGAAACTACATAGACATGAGTAGTTGCCATGATCAATCAATCGTTAGAAGTGTTATTCCACATTGGTTGAATAAAGGGTTTCAACAGGGGTTATATACATTGAGTCTTCCTATAACTAATAGTTTAAGCTTTTGGATGGGACTTTTGCTAATAATGAATGAAGTTCTGTTTTATTAAGCATGAATAAATGAAAGAATCACACAATAAGGGCGCGCATGGTAACGGTTCTGGTTCTATCCAGAACTAGTTTTATGTTCTAGAAATAGTTTTAGAACAGAAATATGTTTGGTAATGTAATACTATTTTTCTATTTCTGGGACAACTTTTTGTTCTAGGACTAATTCTGGACAAGAAATCAAAACCAAAAAAAAGTTCGTTTTCTGTTTTTGAACCAAAAATTAGAACAATTTCTAAAAGAACTTATTTCTCTCTTCAAAACACATCTCTTCCCAAATTTGACCTCGGTTTGACCTGGTCAAACCGATCCAAACTGGTTCGGTTTGGTTCATTCCCGGTAGGAAAATAAATAAAATTAGAAAATTTAGAAAAATAAATAAAAATAAATAAAAATTGAGAAAATTCATAAAAAAATTAGAAAATCCGGAAAAGTCCTAAAAATCTCAAGATTTTTTTTCAAAAAATCCATAAAAATTCGAGAAAAATTCATAAAAATTTCGAGAAAATAAAAAAGTTAGATTTCGAGAAAATAGGAAATTTGGTGAATTTTTTTTAAAAAAAGTAAAAAATTTCAAAGCTTCACAGAATAGATTAAAATACTTGTGGCCACCTATTTTGAGTGAAATTTAAATATTTTGAGGTGCCCAAAAAAATCAAAAAATCAAAAATTTTAAAACTTCACCCCCAAAAATTTAAATTTCACTCAAAGTGGATGGTCACAGATATTCTAAGCTATTTTATGAAGTTTTGAAATTTTTTATTTTTTCATTATTTTGGATATCTCAAAAAATTTAAATTTCACTAAAAGTGAGTGGCCAAAAGTATTTTAAGCCATTATGTAAAGTTTTGAAATTTTAGATTTTTTTTTATTTTTTGGGCACCTCAAAAAATTTCAATTTCACTCAAAGTGGGTAGCCAAAGGTATTCAAAAGTCATTCTGTGAAGTTTTAAAATTTTTTATTTTTTTTTTTTTGGGCACCTTATAAAATTTAAATTTCACTCAAAGTAGGTGGCCACTGGGTATTCTAAAGCCATTTTGTAAAGTTTTTAAAATTTTTTATTTTTTGATTTTTTTAAAAAAAATTCAACAAATTTACTATTTTCTCGAAATCTAACTATTTTTTATTTTCTGAAAATTTTTATGAATTTTTCGGGAAATTTTCAATTTTTATGGATTTTCTGATTTTTTTTTAGATTTTTAGGAATTTTCCAGATTTTATAATTTTTTTATTCCATTTCTAAAAAAATTGGATTTCTATTCCGGAAATAGAAATTTGTGTTGTTATCAAACAAGTTTCTATTTCAGAAATAGAAATTTTATGTTTTTATCAAACGGGTTTCTATTTTAGAAATAGAAATTTTTATTGTTATCAAACGGGTTTCTTTTCTCGTGAACTCGTCTTGAAAAAATAGAAATAAAAAAATTTATTTATATTTCAGGAATTCATTCTGGAACATCCGATGACGTATAAGAACATATTCATGTCATATTATGTCATGTCATGTCATGTCAAGGATTAAGAACATATTCCTAAACATCCGATGCTCTAGGAAACCAACTTTAATATAACTTGGAAAATGGTATTACTCTCTGTTTGCATAAGAACATATTCATGTCATGTCAAGGATTAAGAGTCTTTCTTTGTGACTGATGACATATAATGACATGCAATGTCCTTCAAAAGGATTCTGATCTATTTTCATTTCCACTAGGGTTGCGAGCCAGATGACGTTGAAGCATCACGTTCATGTGGTCGACCAATTTCCCCAAGGTTCGTTGAAATAAGACAGAAAACAGTAAGACATCAACATGAAAAAGCCCCATGCCAAATTGAAAATACTAATGTGAGATGGGTACTCTCAACTAAATATGATAATAAAATAACATGATTTCTCTCATTAGGATTCAGAGACACACATCAAACTGTTGTGAAAACGATAATAAAAGAACATGACTAGTATCTTCCAAGTCAATTTGCACTCCTAATATTGCCAATGAGCTATTCTTATGTCAAGATTACAGTTGTAGTTGGAAGTCCTCACTTCTGATGTAGTATCAATTAAGCTCTCCATAGAATTAAAAACCATATGCAGAGCTCCTCTCACTTCATTTCAATGCCATAAACAGCCGGGTAGTACCTAAGCTATGAAGATTTGTTGTCCCCACCATCAGCGTAGACAAAAATGGTCCACCTTTCTGGCTGAAACCACATCTATTACGGGAGTGGCTTTCCAATTTCGTTCGATGGCAGCCGTAACAAAACATTCTGATTTGAGTTGCAGTTCAAGAAAAGATGGCATTAAGAGATCTAGATCATCTCTCACACATTAAAGGACTTAAGCAAATCACCTTTCTAGCCACCCATTGATTACTAGTCATGTTTATCCCAAAAATGTGGAAGCAATACGATTGATTTAAGGACTTCCTCCATACTTCTAGTTTGGATCTCATACTGTTATCCACAATACAATGGAAATCCTCTGTTCTTCTAAAGCCTCAAGGGAGTAGACATCATCATCACCAAACAATGACCGAACCAAAGTAAGAAATTGCGAATGATGTTAAGGTACGAATTTGCAAGATGATTAATAAAGGCATGAAGTAAAACAAGGAAAGAGTGGCAACATGATATGTATCGGGTTTCCACCGTTGATGATAATACTTTCAGCCTAATCAAGGCCATATATCTACCTTCAGAGAGAGCATCCTTCACATTGAAGAGTGAGGTGAGTAGACTAGAAGAGAGAGAGAGAGAGAGAGAGAGAGAGAGAGAGTTTTAGGGTTTTGGAGATTCAAGCGATTACATAAAGAGCGAGACACGAAGATCCGACTATAGCCCCCGCAAACCTCAATTAGCTTCTTGCTGTTTCTTCCCTCAAAAATCATGGCCTGTCATGTGACGCATGGCTCTTTTAGCCACAAAAAAAAAGGTGAAGCGTGACTCTTAAGACTAAAAAACAATAGCATCCACTGTTTGAACCGGTAATTCGATTTGTTACCGAATCCTTTTGGATTTTTGATTTTCTAATTAAATCATAAATCTTTTACGCTTTGTTAATTGAGCACATTTGATCAATTTTAGTCGGAAATCACCATAACGCTAAATGCGAGTGAGGGTCACGATACTTGCTTGGAGGCCAACTAGGGTCATTGGCCCTCGCATGTGATCGCTAGATTTGATAGAGAAAAAGGAATAAAAATAGAAAAGAAAAGAAAAGAATAAAATTATAAAAAAAATTCGATTATTTTAAAAATTTATAAAATAAATTATTCATGTTTGCATCGGTCGTGTCACAGCTAGCGTCCACGTTAGTGATTTTCGGTTAAAATTAATCGGATGAACTCAATTGGCAAAACATGTAAAAGTTTATGACTCAATTGACAAAATCAAAAAGATGATTGAATTGACAAAAGTGCTATAAGTTTAGAATTTTTTAGATAATTTTCCCAAATATAATTCCAGAGTCTCAACTTGAACTATTGAGACCAATCATTACCTGAGTTGCAAACTTCATGAATTGCGTCAATTCAAATTGCTGCTTCAACAAACTGAAAAACTATCACTAAGAAAGGCATCGATAGCTCCTGCAAATCAATGCTACATCACAAGATCAACTTGTCATCCCCTGAATGGATTAGTACTAAATCATGCCAAAATGTGAACTCTCAAAAAGCAATTACGACATCCAGCTCTGCCTACTTTCCCATGCCAAAACAAATAGTCCATTTACACAGGCGCTTCACTCCTAATCTCACAACATAACCACTTCCACATATGGTTCTCTTTGGGTTTCATGTTCCAGATCAAAATGGCATCATTTCTTTTATTGTATATAGCACGATATAATATATCTTGTTATTTCGAACATCAATAATGAACATCAACGGAACAAATCCACCTTGCACATCGTAAAAATTCTGATTTTCGAATGAAGATTACTTAAAATCATAAGGCAATTTTTCTGGACAGGATGAATTTGATTAATATTCTACCCTTGGTCAAATTTGACACGCAAATCTAATCAGTGAATCCAAAATGGCCTGGCAATCTTCTAAAGCAAATATAGCAGTGGATCATAATGCGCTAGTGAATTACCATGAAAAGAATGGTTAAGGCACCGAGATAACTGGAGTTAAAGGATTTTTTTATGAGTGCATGTGGCTTATTCGGAGCAATTGATCCTCCAATTGGGCATCCTCATGGATAAATATGAGATGGAAAGTATCTACACAAGCGAATCAACACAACCAAATAGATTTCAAGGGAGTAAACCAATCATTCTTCAAAAGCAGTACCTCGAGAAGATTGAAACTTCATATTTGCTTGGGATAGACGTGGATAGCTTATCCAGGATGAACAAGCTTTATTTGGTAGCTCATGACATTTGACGTGCCTAGAATGCATTCTAATCACTGTTAACGTTGTCAAGAGAATGATTTCTCTGAAGTATCATGTCATACTCCTCGATCAGCTTCCCCGTTCCTTGAATCACATCATAGAAGGAAAACAATATTATGTTGTCGTGGAAAATGTGACATCCCGGATTTTGGCCCATTTTTGGGGTTTTATAAAACGTGTAATTCGTCAGTGCGCTTGTAATAGAATTTCGCCCGGGAACTGATCACTCTTGGGTTACTGTTTTCAAAAATAGAAATTTTGCTAGAACCGCACTCGATCTAATTTGGCCGTTATTTAGACCCTGAACTTTGCAGTCGATTTTCAAGAGTTTCGGGACGAAATAAATTGGACGGTGTCGATATTATTGTAGCCAGCATCCAGATTGTCAGGAATAGTGAAAAAGTGGATTTTTGAACCGGGTGCGAATTTAGACCGGTAGACCTCCCTCGTAATGTGGTTTGGGGTATTTTATTTTGGCCGTATGCCCTAGAATATTGTCGGGATTTATTGTGGACAGTTAGGCCTTTTTCTCCAATTTAATCGAGACCGATAAGTCGATCTTTGGTTTAAACCGTGTCCTTTGGTTCGCGCTTAAAATTTGAATTTACTCTTTTTCCTCTCTTTTCTCTCTTCTCTCTCTCCTCACCCGATCCTTTCCCCCTTTTTGCAAATTCGCCCCTTTCTCTCTCTCTCTCTCTCTCTCTCTCTCTCTCTCTCTCTCTCTCCCCCCTCCCTCTCCCGTCCCTCCCCACAGGCGTGTTGTCCCCCTCCCTCACTCTCCCCTCTCTCTCCTCTCTCTCCTCTCTCCTCTCTCTCTCTCTTCTCTTCTTCTTCCCTTCTCCTCTTCTCTTTTCTCTTCTCTAAGTTCTTAAATCCTTCTTTTCTTTCACCAAGCTTTTTGAGCACTCATTTCGCCCGTCTTTTTGACCTTCTTTCGCCCGGCCTCATTGGTACAACCGTCCCGTTCAGAGCCCCCAAAAATTTTCATGGAGCAAATTTCCAGCGTATTTTTACCCCTAATTTAAAAGGTGCAACCCATAACGCGGTTGTTTTAATTTCGATTGGAAAATTCATTGGGGAAATTTCCCGGAATTTTAATCCGCAATAGTACATAGTACAATAATTTCCCAGAAACTTTCAATTAAATGGCAAAATTAGTTTGGAAATTTCCACCCCGTTTTATCCACGATTTAAAAGACTCCCACATACGGCATTTTAAAATTTAGGTGGCAAATTAGTTAGAAATTTCCAACAATTGAACAAACACCTTATTATTTGGCCTAATAGAAATTCGTTTGCAAAATTAGTTGGGAAGTTTCCAACGGAATTTTGCAACGAATTTCTCCGCCCTATTCAACGCCCCCTATGTACTAATTTCGGCCCGAAACCATCGGCCGGTTAGCCGCGCCGGCAGAACGCCCTGATCGTCGCCAGTGCAGTCGCCCGTGCGTGTTTTTGAATTTGTTGCCCGTTGCCCGAGCGTTGCCGTCCATCCGCGCCCGGGCCGCGAACCCGTGTTCGGTAATTTTCCCTAACCGAAATTGTCGGCCATTGCGCCTATTTTAGGCCAACAAATTTTGCAAATGGCTTTCAATTCCACTCAGGACTTCTCACTTATGCCATTTTGGGCCCGATCGACTTCGGTCAAAACTTGGTAGCGACTTCCCTAGACCCTACTTAGTATTTTGGGTATTTCATTGACGGCCGTTTCGGGCTAAATTAGCTAGAAGCGTGTATTTAATTTAATTACTTTATGATTAAATTAGATTATGTAGTGTTCTAATTGAGTTAAATTAGACTGTTTAAAGTGGAGTGCTTGAGTGGATAATTGTGCGTGACCGACTTGAACGTCGGGTTTTATGAATTGGAGTGGCGAAGTGTGAATTAGACCGAGTTGTGAATGTGAGTTGTTTGGCGTGAAATTGATTGAATTGAATGGCGTGTGATTGCCTGTCGATTTTAAGCTCGGATCGATCGAAGGGTTACGGACTTGGGACGTGTTGACGGCGGTCCGTGCGAAGGTTTGATTGGCGGTGGGCGATTGAATCTGCGGGCTTGAGATTGTGTTGACGGTGGCCCGTTAAAGGTGTGATTGGACCTAAGGCGTGTTTACGCGGGTCATTGGAAAGAAAGTTGAGCCTGAGGCGGGTTTACGCGGGCTGTGGAAAGAAAGTTGAGCCTGAAACGTGTTTACGGGCTGTGGAAAGAAAGTTGGGCCCGAGGTGTGTTTACGCTGGCAAAGAAAATGAGCCTGAGGCGTGTTTACGCTGGCTGTGAGAACGGACTGAGGCGTGTTAACGTGGGCGTGAGAAAGTTAGATGGATGCGCATGTGATTTGAGGTGATTGAAATGGCTGGTTGAGTGTGACCGAATTGGCTGATTGAGTGTGACCGGGTTGACCGTTGAGCGCGCGGGTGTTGATCGAATCGATCGATGGTGCGTGTGGATGATTGGTTGGATCGGTTAGGTGCTTGTTTGATTGACCGATTTCGAAAGTGGAAGTGTGTGTGCTGGTGATCGTGATGTGGCGTGATTTATTCTTGCATTATTATGCTTGAACTAATATGCAGGATTGGCACGTGGATCGAGGCGAGGTAAGCCTCTCATACGAAATTGATTGTATTATTTGGTAGTTCGTATGTTAGACTGGTCTGAGTACACATTAGCCTATGTTAGGTTTAAGTTGTTGCTTATTGAGACTCTGTCTCACGATTATTATATAACCACTTTCAGATCCGCGACCGTGATGGATTCGGAGAGACCGGCCGAGTACCACAGGGATTGAAGGATAGATCAATTCCCCGCCTTTTGAGTACCCTTTTGTAGAGAAGATAGGTTGTATTATTGAAGGCTTTAAAATGTTTGGGTGTTTATTAAATTTCGATGTCTATTCCTTAGTCATGTTTTTATTGTCTGGGTGATTTTATATGCTTCCGCTTGCATAATTCGTCTGGGTCGGCGACGTGTCCTGGGACGTCGCATTCACATGATCGACCGTGGTCGGGATGTCGCGGGCTCGGTGAGGTCCGGGGCGTGACAAAAAATGAATAAATTCAACCTAATTATTTTATGCAAAGGGAAAGTAGACAAAAAAGAAAATTTTTATAGCCAGTTCCCTATTTCATCAATAAATGTAAAAAAATTGGATATCAAGCATTTTTCGGCCCTAAATGAAAAACACAAATAAAGAAAAGAACTAGCATACCCGAATTGCAATTGGTTCACGAAATGGTTTTTAGCTTTCATTTTTAATGTAAAGGAAAAATAAAAGATTCTTCATTTCTCCTTTTTGTTTTGTTCTCTTGAAATTATGTTTGGTTGGTAAAAATAAGAACTTCGGATAGGAACGAAAATTTAAACTTGTTTGTTGTGTGTTTGCAATCCATCATTTTGTACTTTCTTTGAACTAATAATCCATCTTTTCATTTGGTGATTACAAAGTAGCATAGCGGGCTATCAAGAAAAATGGTCTGATCAAGTAGGAAATGCTGATGAAATTGGCAATACATCTCTGCCATGAATAATGTGGCCTGCTTTATTTACATTTGAAATGAAACCGTTAAAAGAAGCGATCCATGTTCGAGAAGCCTCTAAACCTCTCCTCTCTATACATGCAACAAAAATCTCGGATATAGTCAAAGAGCCTATAAATTACTTGAGTATACATAGCCTTTTGTCTTTGACATCATTTACAAGCTAACTCTAGAACTTGATGAGTAGGCAAAATTCCAGCCAATGGCCTTATGGTAGAGTCTGTGGATAGACATGCTTGACTTTTATTGGGTACAGTAGCTTAAAGAGCGATGCGGTTCGGGGCAGCCAGTCTCTCAACTCTCTACTTTTCCGGGACAGATGCAGTTACTGATAAGCAAGAAATGCTAGCACAAAACTATGGAATCCCTAGGGTACCCTTTGAGGCAGAGTGATTTTGCCATTGGCTCGCCTTCAAACTTTTACGCATCAATCACGAGACACCCTGCTGATTTTGCAATTTCAAAATCATGTCAAACATCGTCACCGGTAGGCAAACCTACATGATGATTGTATTGAAACTCCCATTTCAACCTGGGACACATTTGTTTCTTCATTAGATACCCAAGAGACAATCCAACCACTGTCCTCTCCGACGCCATCTTTCTTAGGGACAAGAATACACCCGCTGCAGAAGCTGTCCTTTTCAAAATTATGGTACTCGACCTTCATCAACTTCTCGTGATATTTTCCTCTCTAATTCAAGGCCGCTGTAAGGCACACTTCAACATGTACAATGGATTATCAGAATGACTCGAAACACTTTCACTAACACTTTAGAGTCAGACAGCCCAAGACAAGGTTCGTCGAAGTATAATTTCACTAGATTTCCATATTTAGCCACTCCTGAATCAAACAAGTGATGCATAAACAATAGGAAACCGATCTTATGCGCTACTTTGGGCAAGTGGACATGGACTAGAGAGTAGAGACTAGCATTGCATTACCACATTCGGAGCTTGACTTTGAATTGATGACTTGAGCATAACCACACTTGTTGCGCAAAGCCGATCAAATTGGCATTTATGAAAGGGAAGTACATAGAGAATTTAGTGCCCATAAGATTCGACTCCTGAACTTCCCCAATTTCCATGTTCAATCTCCACTTGTAGGCACGGTAAATAGATAGCCTCCATGTTTGTTAGCATTTGCATCCACCGGTTCTCTAAAGTTGAATCCTCTCGAGAGCCAATCGAACTTGTTTGTACCCCAATTGGGACACGGAAACACCAATGTAAGAGCTCTACATCTTCTCACCACAAATTGCATTGTTGGGCAATATCATTCAAGTTGAGGCTTAGTCTAAGAGGATTTTAACCTTCAAATTAGGCTTCTAGGAAAAATAAACCTCATAACCATCCTGAAAGCAGTTGAATATGTGAAATGTGCAGCTTGATTCTACATAAAACCATCGGACTGAACTCACGTCTCCATAACGTAGCATCACCCCTATCCTCGCATATCTTCCTCGTCATACTTCAGTAACCTACATTCCAAGAAAACGATTAGCTACTTCAACAAACTAAAAAATCAAGTAATAGTTCAAGAAAAGATGGGCATTCATAGATTCAGATCCGCTCTCAAACATTCTAGGAGTGAAGTAAAGCACCTGTTTTCATTATTATGACGGACGACTCTTGTTCATAAAGCACGATGCAATGCAATCGGCTTAAAGAACATCCTATCGCATCCATATCCCGGATATTGGTTCAGATCACTCATCATTGCCAAAATTACAGTGAAGCTCCTGGTCATTTAAAGCATAAGGGGCATGAGAAATTGTCATCACCAAATGAAGAATGAACAGAAGGATGCAAATTCGATATGTAAAGACACGGACTGATGGTACGAACATGTGAGATGGATATAGGCATGACGAAAGACAAGAAAGAGTGCAAGATGATTCCTACTAGTTTTCCACCGTCTGAGGATGTCACTTTTGACAGGATCAAGGCCATATATCCACCTTCAGATTGAGAAGCCTACGTATTACCATCTCAATTGACAAACACAGTAGAATATAGATCCATGAAATTCATCATCTCAACATCAGTGTCCTATATCTGAGAAAAGTAAAAATCTTAGATGGTGCCTCCAGTGGCTTATTAATCCATCACATAATAAGTGGATATAAGCTCCTAAAAATGCAATCAAAACTACATAGACATGAGTAGTTGCCATGATCAATCAATCGTTAGAAGCGTTATTCCACATTAGTTGAATAAAGGGTTTCAACAGTGGTTATATACATTGAGTCTTCCTATAACTAATAGTTTAAGCTTTTGGATGGGACTTTTGCTAATAGTGAATGAAGTTCTATTTTATTATGCATGAATAAATGAAAGAATCACACAATAAAGGGCGCATGGTAATGGTTCTAGTTCTGTTCAGAACTAGTTTTCTGTTCTCAGAAACAGTTTTAGAGCAGAACCTATTTGGTAACGCAATACTATTTTTCTATTTCCAGGATAACTTTTTGTTCTAGAACTGATTTTGGACAAGAAATCAGAACCAAAAAAAGTTGGTTTTATGTTTCTGAACCAAAAATCAGAACAAATTCTAAAAGAACCTATTTCTCTCTTCAAAACACATCTCTTCCTAAATTTGGCCCCGGTATGACCTGGTCAAACTAGCCCAAACCGATTCGGTCCGGTTCATTCCCAATGGGAAAATAAATAAACTTAGAAAGTTTAGAAAAATAAAAAAATAAAAAAATTCATAAAAAAATTAGAAAATGTGAAAAAGTCCTAAAAATCTTGAGATTTTTTTTCAAAAAATCCATAAAAATTCCAGCAAAATTCATAAAAATTTCCAAAAAATAAAAAAGTTAGATTTCGAGAAAATAGGAAATTTGGTGAATTTTTTCAAAAAAAAAAGACAAAAATTTCAAAACTTCATATTATAGCTTAAAATACTTGTGGCCACCCACTTTGAGTGAAATTTAAATATTTTGAGGTGCCTAAAAAATTAAAAAATTTAAAACTTCACCCCCAAAAATTTAAATTTCACTCAAAGTGGGTGGCCACAAATATTCTAAGCCATTCTATAAAGTTTTGAAATTTTGTATTTTTTGATTTGTTTGGATATATCAAAAAATTTAAATTTCACTCAAAGTGAGTGGCCAATGATATTCAAAGCCATTATGTGAAGTTTTGAAATTTTTGATTATTTATTTTTTTTAGGCACCTCGAAAAATTTCAATTTCACTCAAAGTGGGTGGCAAAAAGTATTCAAAGCTATTGTGTGAAGTTTTGAAATTTTTGATTTTTTGATTTTTTTGGACACCTCATGAAATTTAAATTTCTCTTAAAAGTGGATGACCACAAGTATTCTAAAGCAATTTTGTAAAGTTTTGAAAATTCTTTTTGATTTTTTTAAAAAATTTGACAAATCTCCTATTTTCCCGAAATTTAACTGTTTTTTATTTTCTGGAAATTTTCAATTTTTTATGGATTTTCTGATTTTTTTTTTGAGATTTTTAGGAATTTTCTAGATTTTGTAATTTTTTATTCCATTTCTAAAAAAATGGATTTCTATTTCGGGAAATGGAAATTTGTGTTGTTATTAAACAAGTTTCTGTTTCAGGAAATAGAAATTTTTATGCTGTTATCAAGCGAGTTTCTGTTTCAGAAATAGAAATTTTTTATTGTTATCAAACGGGTTTCTTTTCTCAGAAACTCGTCTTAAAAACAGAAATAGAAAATTCTATTTCTATTATAGGAATTCATTTTGGAACAGAATGGTTACCATTTGTGCCCTAAACATTCGATGCTCTAGGAAACCAACTTTAATAGAACTCGGAAAATGATAGTACTCTCTGTTTGCATAAGAACATATTCATGTCATGTCAAGGATTAAGAGTCTTTCTTTGTGACTGATGACGTATAATGACATGCAATGTCCTTCTAAAGCATTCTGATCTATTTTCATTTCCACCAGGATCGCGAGCTAGATGACGCTGAAGCATCACGTTCATGTGGTCGACCAATTTCCCCAAGGTTCATTGAAATAAGATAGAAAACAGTAAGACATCGACACAAAAAGTCCCATGCCAAATTGAAAATACTAATGTGAGATGGGTACTCTCAACTGAATATGATAATAAAAGAATATGATTTCTCTCATCAGGATTCGAAGACATGCATCAAACTATTGTGCAAACAATAATAAAAGAACACGACAAGTATCTTCCAAGTCAATTTGCACTCCTAATATTGCCAATGAGCTATTCCTATGTCCAGATTACAGTTGTAGTTGGAAGTTCTTGCTTCTAATGTAGTATCAATTAAGCTTTCCACAGAATTAAAAACCATATGCACAGCTCCTCCCACTTCATTTTAGTGCCATAAACAGCCGGGTAGTATCCGAGCTCTGAAGATTTGTTGTCCCCGCCATCAGCCTAGACAAAAATGGTCCACATTTCTGGCTAAAACCACATCTATTGCGAGAGTGGCTTTCCAATTTCATTTGGTGGCAATTGTAACAAAACATTCTGATTTGAGCTGCAGTTCAAGAAAAGATGGCATTAAGAGATCTAGATCAGCTCTCAAACATTAAGGACTTAAGCAAATCATCTTTCTAGCCACCCATTGATTACTTGTCATGTTTATCCCAAAAATGTGGAAGCAATACGATTGATTTAAGGACTTCCTCCATACTTCCAGTTTGGATCTCACAATCGTTATCCACAATACGGTGGAAATCCTCTGTTCTTCTAAAGCCTCAAAGGCATAGACATCATCATCACCAAACAATGACCAAACCAAAGTAAGAAATTGCGAATGATGTTAAGGTACGAATTTGCAAGATCATTAATAAAGGCATGAAGTAAAACTAGGAAAGAGTGGCAACATGATTTGTATCAGGTTTCTACCGTTGATGATAATACTTTGAGCCCCGATCAAGGCCATATATCTACCTTTAGAGAGAGCATCCTTCACATTGAAGAGCGAGGCGAGTAGACTAGAAGAGAGAGAGAGAGAGAGAGAGAGAGAGAGAGAGAGAGAGAGAGGGTTTTAGGGTTTTGGAGATTCAAGCAATTACATGAAGGGTGAGGCACGAAGATCCGACTATAGCCCCCGCAAACCTCAGTCAACTTCTTGCTATTTCTTCCCTAAAAAATCATGGCCTGTCATGTGACGCATGGCTCTTTTAGCCACAAAAAAAAAAAAAGGTGACACGTGACTCTTAAGACTAAAAAACAACGGCATCCACAGTTTGAACCGGTAATTTGATTTGTTACCGAATCCTTTTGGATGTTAATAATTAAATAGTGAACATGTCAAAATAATGCCCAGAAGGCACCGATTAAGTGTACTTAATTTGGAATGATTTCATATCACTGATAGTGTACAACACATGAATTAGTTGATGGGAAAATATAAATTTCCTTTGATTGATTGTTTAATCGATACTTTCTCTTAGATGAAGATATAGTTTAATATTTAAATATTTTATCATTTCCCTTTTACGCTTAGTCTTGTTTTTTTGCATAGTAGTAAGCATGGAGATATTTAATTTGGAAAGCAAATAGAGAACCTAAAAAGATTTCGAACTCGAGATCTCTTACTCTAATACCCTGATTGAAAGTCTAACCCAAAAGTTTAAGGTTTTAGAACAGCCAAAGTAGTCCCACAAAATCTCATATACCATCAAAGATTTTATGAAACCACTATCAACTGTTCTAAAAGCTTAAACTTTTAAATTGAGCTTTTTGACGTGGTATCAAAGCTAGTTTTATCCCTTTCGCAAATGTGTATCCACCCTCCATTAGTCAAATTCCACATGTCGTGGTCAAAGAATCATGTGCCGCTCATAATTAGGCTTACACATGAGTGGAGTGATAAAGTATTATTTCACATTGCTTGACAACGGGTCTTAATGCTTTTTATATTCATATGGTCTCATTCCATCTAACCATTTAAGTTTTTGGATTGGACTTTCTAACTAATGTGGTCACTCACCAAATCCTGATGCAATTACCCTGAATCGATATAATTGATGTCATTAGATAAATAAAGTGGTTAATTGACTTTGACTTAGCAAAGTGCGAAGTCGTTAGGCTTCTTGGCATTTATCCGGTGATTGATCATTCCATTCACCGGCTCCAAGCCAGCCATTCCTTTTCGCTTCTAGTTGTCTTCCTCTGCACGTGCTTAGTCGTTGCCTTCTAGGCATCATCCGGTGAATGGAGTGCAAAGATATGAGCTGATTTTGTTCTTATATATACACCGGCACTTTAGTTAGCCCGTGCTACAGATGGGAGGATCGTTTATCGTTTAAATTGTACTGGTCTCTTTTGGCTGCAACATTTATATTATATCCAGAAGCAAGGGGAAAACAAGAAAGAAAAGGACGTAGTAGCTATATTGCCGCTTCAATTACATTACCATTCTACTGGCCTATAGACTCGTGATTTGCACAGGAAAAATACTTGTGAAATGGATCACAGGAAATTTTTATTCTAGTATTCTTGATCATCACGAGAGAAAGAGATTTTTGTAATGTTAGAAGTAATTACATGCCCCTTGTACTAAAAGGAAAAGAAATTTTTTCAAAATAGAGTTAAAGATAAATATCACTCAAGGAAAATTCTCCCGGAGGGACCGGAGACATAGTCCATGACAACTATTCAACTCCAAAGAAGCCCGATTGCACCAGCCAATCTGTTTTGCTAACTATGTGGTTCCCTCTACTCCATAGCTCTTGTTCATCCGATTCTTGATTGGAACATGCTTAATTTGGCGATGTTCATCCTGCTCCTGCTCTCCTTCGCAAATTTCAGCCCCTGATTTTGCTCCACTTCCTCCGTTGAAAAACCCAACAACTTTAGGGTTTAAAGGAGAAAACAAATTTAGCCCCAAGTCGCTGATTGGCGGGCAAATAACACACATAGACGACGTTGTTTAGCAGCAATATTACCAACTTCATTTTATCGGTGAGTCACGTTGAAAGGTTTATATTAAAATAATGTCACATCAGATTTTATGGCTACACAATTGACCAATGACACTAAAGTGATGAATTCTTCGCATGACACTCAAGTGGTTAAGAAGATAATTATGTCATTTAAGTGAGCGCCGTCTGACCAAACAAAAAAAAGAAGTGAGCACCATAAAAAGTTAAGACAATCGTGACATTTTTTTCAAGATTCACAATCAAGGTGTCAAGCATCTCCAGCTTCTTCAAAGAACTTTTTTTCTTTTATCCCATAACCAATCGTCCAATTTAAAGGTGAGGCGACACATCCCGTAATTTCGCAGGCTAGATTGTCTTTTGCATGCTCCGTTTTTTTCCTGGAAATTTCCTCACTAGTGTTTTTTTTTCTTTTTTTATTTGTGATGGACTTTCATGGTTTTCTCTGACATTGACAAGGGAATGTGCAAGTCCTCCTTGGTACGTTCCGAGTTGCTAGATATATGCATTATGCCTATTGGCGACAAAGTCATCTTACCTACCCAAATTTTCGTTTGGCCTCATCGACATTTTCGTGAAAAATTCATCTACTTGAGTTTTAAAAATAAAAGAAAAAACGATAAACAGAAAAAGGAAATAAATAAGGGAAGATGCATATACAAAAATTTCATGGGTTGATGATTTTCAGTGGACCAAGCTTCAAAAGAAGATACCACAAACAAAATTGAACTTGCTGTACAGGAATAATAGCGTGCCGGCCGAAAGAGAAAAAGGGACAAAGAGGCAACTGGCTAGGGTGATGCCAATGACGCCCATGACTGACACCTGTAGATCGACGACAGGCTATACGTTAAGCCTTGGTTCAGAAGCCATCTGTTGGTGCGGCTGAAGACAGCCAACTGCATCGTTGTCGATGACAGAAGCCAAACATCGAGCCCCATCCGTGGCAGCTAAAAAAAACACATGGTTAGCACAATTGCTAAAGGGTATGCACCAGAAAATATGGGGATCCAAGTTCATGGATTTTCGAAAATAGTTGGGCAAATGAATTTTCCCAATTGGTTTAGACAGAGACAAAATTAGGTGGCTTTTCACGCACTATATTCTAAATTAACGCAACTTGAAATTTTAAATTTGTTTCTTATTATCGTACTTTAGTCACAGTGATGTAGACCCATTGCAGAGTTGACAAGAAAAGGACTTGCCCAGCGCCATCAAATTGACTTTAATCAATTTTTGTCCGGCTGAAGTTACATTAAATCGAAGTCCATTAATATTTTATCCAGCTAAAGTTACAAGTTTCATTTAAATGATATCTATCGATTTTTTTATCCCAAAGAGATAGTACGAAAGTTACATATAACCGATGAAGTCTTTGTTTAACGTGCTATCGTCTGGTGGCCATTAAAAAATTACCAAAAGAAAGAACCGTAGCTTCCTTGGGATGCTGAATCTTCTTTATTTGTATTTTTATCGACTGATTCAACCCATCACCTTTGTATCTCTGAAACCCGGGTTAGCACTCAGCACTACAAGATCATTTCCTTTTTGACATCTCTCTTCCCCTTGCAAAACTTGCCCTTAAATTCTTCAATTTAATATCTCTCTTCTCTCGCGAAATAGTATCTCAGGTTGATATAGAGGAAACACACTTTCTTTGATTGATTGTTGAAGTATAACCTCAATATAATTAACTGACAAAGAACAAAGTGACTCTTATGTCTAATTAGATGTAACTTAGTAATTTATGTGTGGAAGTAAGTTGAGTTAGGTGAAAAACAAGAGAAAAATAGAAGTGTTCAAAGACATTCTTAAAAATAATGGGTGCATATGGAGTATAAAAAAGGGGCATTTTCAAAATTAGACCCCCAAACCTTTTTGAAAGCTTTTATGTTTGGATACCCCTTCATCAGGCTTTATGTTTAAAAACTCTCAACTTTAAATCATATCGACCAAAAAAAAAAATGATCCCCATACTCTTGATGAAAGTTCAACTTGATCGCTAAACTTTAATTTTGTTTAATTTGGCTATTTATTCTTTGAATCGGATCAATTGAATTCCCCCAATCAACTTGGTCATGTTGGCATTTGGCGTGATGATCCATCTGCATCTTGAGACCCACGATTGCTAGCCTAATTGGGCTGTCAGGAGCCACATCTGCAAAATCTAGAAAGAAAAAAGAAGAAGATAGAAACCAAAGGGGGAGAGAATTGGGGAAGGGGGAGAGAAGTGGGCGATGGGAGATGGGCGATGGTGCTCCATTCCTAATTTTAGAGCAATATAGATAATTTAAGAGTAAGTTGATCTTAATATTTATTGCACTATGTATGTGAAGAAGTGAGTTAATTGTTTTTCATCAAAATAAAGTAATGAAGTTCGAGAGAAGAAAATGAAATCTTGATGGATTTGGTTATCCAAAAGTTTATGGCATGTGATATAGTTAAATTAGGTAAAATACTTTCAAGTCAATGATGTCTAGGGTCGATGCTCATGGATTGGTGGGGATGGGACGATAGACAGAGATGTCAAGGTTCGATCCTGACTAGAAAGGAAGAAGAAGAGCATTACCAGCTTTAAATTTTTGCGCTTCCAAAAATTTTATGATAATCATTCCGATTGCTGTAAAACACGAAATATTATTAAAATTTTGGGGTGAAATTCATATAATAGTTAAAATAGGCCCGAGCGATGTGCCACGAGATAAATCAATCTATTTTTTGCATGGGTGGCATGCCAAAGGGGAAAATACTCGAGGAAAGAAATAGATAATATCACGATAATAACTAGAAATTGTTTGATTGTCATTGAAATGATTTGCTAAATCTAGAAATTATTTTATCGAGATTACTTATTCATTTACTTCAAAGTTTGCGGAAATAAATATTGGTAATTTAATGGAACGCTTACGAAGGTGTTAATAATTTAATAAATATTGGTAATTTAACACAGGATGATAAGTGTGGCATTACTCTCGGCACATTAACAAACGATGGAACGAGGAGGTAAAAAAGATATTCTTAGTTTCTCCATGAATTTGATTTGCTCATAACAAATCTCGAAACACTTCGACTCCATTTGTTTCTCCACAAAATTGTTATTTTAATTATACACGAATGAATGAAAGAAACACATAAAAAGAAAACATCATGTGCTTTAGGAAACCAACCTTAATAGGACTTGGGAAAAAGGTAATCCTTTGTTTGCATAAGAACATGTTCATATCATCTTAAGGATGCAGAGTTTTCAACTCACGTATGACGACATGCTATGTACTTCGAAGGCATTCTAGTCTATTTTCATTCCCATCAGGATCACACACCAGATGATGCTCAACCATTGCATTCACTTAGTTGATCAATTTCCCTGAGATTCCTTGAAATAAGACAAAAAACACAACCCATGCCAAACTGAAATTACTAATGTGAAGTAGGTACTCTCTATTGAATATGATACTTTACTTGCTATATTTATATTTACTAGGAAACAAGGATGATCTCCAGAATCTGATCCCTGTCGGGCTGCTGTCATGCAAATATTCTTCATACTTCTACATAAGGCATATGTGTTCTCCATCATTCTGGTATTCTCTATGTAAATGATAATTAAAGAACATGACTAGTATCTTCCAAGTCAATTTGCACTCCTAATATTGCCAATGAGCTATTCTTATGTCAAGATTACAGTTGTAGTTGGAAGTCCTCTCTTCTGATACAATACCAATTAAGCTCTCCACAAAAGTAAAAATCATATGCATAGCTCCTCCCACTTCATTGTAGTGCCATAAACAGCTGAGAGATACCCGAGCTCTGAAGATTTTTTGCTCTTGCCATCAACCAAGCCAAAAAATGGTACCACAACTGCTTATTGCATAAGTGCATTTCCAATTCCATTTAGTGGCAGCTATAACAAAACATTCTAATTTGAGCTGTAGTTTGAGAAAAGATGGCATTAAGAGATTTAGAATAGCTCTCAAATATTGTAGGACTAAAGTAAATCACCTTTCTAGCCACCCATTGATTACTTGTCATGTTTATCCAAAAAAACATGAAAGCAATACGGTTGATTTAAGGACTTCCTCCATACTTTGGTTTGGATCTCACACTATTATCCACAATACAGTGAAAATCCTGTCTTTTTTAAACCTCTGGGGCATAGATATTGTCATCACTAAACCATGACCGAACTGAAGTAAGATATTGTGAATGATGTAAGGGTAAGAATTTGCAAGATGATTAATAAAGAGATGAAGTAATACCAGGAAAGAGTGGCTACATGATTTTGTACCGGGTTTCCACCGTTGATGATAATACTTTCAGCCTGATCAAGGCCATATATCTACCTTCAGAGAGAGCAATCTTCACATTGGCATTTAAGGCGACAAGCAAAGTTTGATATAGATCCAGGGAGATTCATCATCTTGACATTAATGCCCGAGCTTTGAGAAAATGCAGAACACGTTTATGGTACCTTCACTGTCTACTTCCACGACCAAATAACGAATTAATAAAATGCAATCAAGATCACATATGCATGAGCAGTTTCCAAAATCCATCGGATAGTGAATTTCTCTACTTCATAGAAGTTGGAGAGAAGTATTACTTTATTTACACAAGCGCAAATTGATACCATGTCGATAATAAAGAATCTCGTACTATGATGGACAGCTCTCGTTCATAAAGCACAACGCAATGCAATCGGTTTAAAGAATGTCCCTGTTGCATCCATGTCCCAGATATTTGGTTGGGATATCCCACAATTGCCAAAATTACAGTGAAGCTCCTGGTCATTTAAAGCACGAGGGGCATGAGAAATTGTCATCACCAAATCAAAAACCAACAGAAGGATGCAAATTCGATACGTAAAGACACCAAATGATGGTACTAACATGTGAAATGGATAGGCATGACGAAAAACAAGAAATAGCACAACATGATTCCTACCAGATTTCCCACCGTAGAGGATGTTACTTTTGACAAGATCAAGGCCATGAATCCATCATCAGATTGAGCAATCTATGTATTAGCATCTCAATTGACAAACAAAGTTGCATATAGATCCATGGAAATTCATCATCTCAACATCGGTGTGTCTTGGATTTGAGAAAAGTAAAAATGTTATGATGGTGCCTCCAATGGCTTATTAATCCATGACAGAATCAGTAGACATAAGCTACTAAAAATGCAATCAAAACCACATAGACATGAGTAGTTGCCATGATCAATCAATTATTAGAAGTGTTATTCCACATTGGTTAAATAAAGGTTTCAACAGGGGTCAGATACATTGAGTCTACCTCTGACTAATACTTTTAAGCTTTTCAGTGGAACTTTTGCTAACAAGTAATGAAGTTCTTTTTTATTGTGCATGAATGAATGAAAAGAAACACATAATAAACATCCTTTGTTCTAGGAAACAAACCTTAATAGAACTTGGAAAAAGGTAATACTCTGTTTGCATAAGAACATATTCATGTCATGTCAAGGATGAAGAGACTTTCTTCGTGACTGATGACATATAATGACATGCAATATACTTCGAAGGCATTCTTATCTATTTTCATTCCCACCAGGATCACAAGCCAGATGATGCCGAAGCATTGCATTCACTTAGTTGACCAATTTCCCGTAGATTACTTGAAATAAGGCAGAAAGCAATAAGACATCAACACAACCCCATGCCAAACCGAAATTACTAAATTGAAGTAGGTACTCTTAATCGAATATGATACTTTACCAGCTATATTTACAATTACTAGGAAACACGAACAATCTCCAGAACCCAATCTCTATCGTGCTGCTATCATGCATATATTCTTCATAATTCTACATGGGGCATATGTGTTCTCCATCATTCTGGTATTCTCTTTGAGTGAATGATAATGAAAGAACATGATTTCTCCCATTAGGATTCAGAGACACATCAAACTGTTGTGAAAACGATAATAAAAGAACATGACTAGTATCTTCCAAGTCAATTTGCACTCCTAATATTGCCAATATGCAGTTCCTATGTCAAGATTACAATTATAGTTGGAAGTCCTCACTTCTGATGCAGTACCAATTAAGCTCTCCACATAATTAAAAATCATATGCACAACTTCTCCCACTTCATTTTAGAGCCATAAACAGCTGGGTAGTACCCGAGCTCTGAAGATTTTTTGTCCCCGCCATTAGCCTAGCCAAAAATGGTGCACATTTCTAACTGAAACCACAGTTATTGCAGGAGTGGCTTTCCAATTCTATTCAGTGGCAACTATAACAAAATATTCTGATTTGAGCTGTAGTTCAAGAAAAGATGGCATTAAGAAATCTAGATCAGCTCTCAAACATTAAAGGACTTAAGCAAATCACCTTTCTAGCCACCCATTGATTACTTGTCATGTTTATCCCAAAAATATGAAAGCAATACAATTGATTGAAGGACTTCCTCCATACTTTTGGTTTGGATCTCACACTATTATCCACAATACAGTGGAAATCCTTTGTTCTTCTAAAGCCTCTGGGGCATAAGCATTGTCATCACCAAACAATGACTGAACTAAAGTAATAAATTGCGAATGATGTTAAGGTACGAATTTGCAAGATGATTAATAAAAGCATGAAGTAAAACAAGGAAAGAGTGGCGACATGATTTGTACCGGGTTTCCACCATTGATGATAATACTTTCAGCCTGATCAAGGCCATATATTTGCCTTCGAAGAGAGCATCCTTCACATTGGCATATTAAGCGATGAACAAAGTTCGATATAGATCCATGGATAAAACAAATGTCGCTTATTTTATGGTGGAAACGTCTAAAGCCTCCAAACTAAACTCCAAAGATTGATCTTCTTCCTTACCATTCCACAATCAAGCTTCCCAAACAGCACAGATGGAGTTTTTGTAGGCGAATCAGGGAGAGACTCCACCGCAGAACAATGCAGCACCAGCGATCGAGGGCATGGCGCAATCGTGGACCAACCTTCTTGCCCAACATGAGAAAAGAAAAACATTGAAAAGCTAAGGAACAGACAATAAGTTGGCCAAAGCAGTCTCCACCCCTGCATCAAACATAATTCATCCCCACTGGAGACGCAAACCTCAAATTCATAGTTGAACCGCCAACGACCAGATATTTCTCAAGCACGACTCAACGTCATTCTTCAACACCTTTTTGTGAACTTAAATCTTCAGGTAACTTAAAAGAAAATCCACTTACTATCAAATTCAATCAACTCTGTACTTTGAATTTCGCATTGGTGCGGGCAACAGTTGACTAGCATAGAGTTTGTAACCTTCAAAAAGCAAGATAATCACATTGTAGAGGATTCATACAGAGGATGACAGAATGAAAACCAACCATGGAAATAGAAACAAATTTAATGGTGTTTCTGTTTCAACATTAGAAATCAAAAGGTACTTCCTGACCTTGTCAGCAAGATAAGAATTATTTTGCTACAATTGGCCATAAAATGCATAGTTTTATGCTTTTTGAAGGTTTGAAGCACTAAGTATTGAACAAAAGACACATTGCAAATGCTAAAAACAATAGTATAGATGAAAGTTAAAAGCAAAAGTTCTTCCAAACACACCACAATGTCAGAGCCCGATAACTCCCTGTGAAAGAAGAAACCAATGGACTTCTATTATCGCAGCTCAAGTGTACCAGCTCAAATTTCGATGTAATTCCGGGATCAATGAAACTAATATTATTTTGCATTTCATTTTTGGTAAGTCTTGCCCAGAGCTGATCACTTTCGGGATACTAACCATTGGGGTATGGCTAACTAGAAAATGGTACGTGGACTGGAGATCTTATCGTGAAACAGACACCGATCACGAGAGACACTGAGGGAATATTTTGGGCCAACGAGAGTCGATCGTAGAAAAGGGTAATGGATTGGGTTTGGCCAAGGCCTACGATGTACAATAGGGATGCAGGTGATTCTGCAAGACCGAAAGTACGCGTGGCCAACCAGTCTTGAACTTGAATTGAACGATCGTGACCTTTGAAACTAGTGATGATTTCTTATTCTCTCAATGATCGAGACCATTACAATACAGATAGCCCTAGGTCGATACGCGTAACCTCTAAATAGCCGCCCGTTAGTGAGAGACCCTGAAATTAAAAGTTTAGCGAGTATTATTCACGGAATTGGGCCCGGATTTTGATGTCGATTTTTGAAGACTTAAGAGACCATTTTTGAGAATCTGACGTCATATTACGCTGGCTACACATGTTTGGAGTTAGTACGTGTAAGAATTGAAATTTCGGTTTGGGGATGAAAAATTACGATTTTGCCCCTCGAGACGCCAGCATCGCTTTTCGAGGCCAAATGAGGTTATTTTTCGAGGCCAACGCCATTTTTGGGTGGCCACGCATACCAGGAGTCGTTATGGACAAAAATTGAAATTTCGATAAAAATTGAAAAAATAATATTATTTTATTCCCGAAACTTTACGGTCGATTTTCGAGGGCTTAGAAAGTGAATTTCGCGGATCCGACGCCATATTATGTTGGCCACGCATATATGAAACGCGTATGTGCGAAAATTGGAATTTCTCCCTGAGACCGGAAAAATGACGGTTTGCCCCTAGGCTAATTTTTTGTCCGAATTTTTGGGATAATTTTGGGATAATTACCAGAGGTTATCAGCTCAATTATTGAGGACCAAGGACCACTTTACCCTCCACTTTTTGTATAAGATTCAATATTAGCCCTTGGATGAGGGGTAAAATGGTAACTTTAGGCTAGATGTTGACACTTGGCACCCTAGGCCCCAATTTTTTTACCAGAATAAGTCCCTCTCTCTCTCCTCTCACCCTCATCTGACCCGACCAGTCCCTCTCTCCCCAGTAGAACTCTCCCCCTCTCCTTTTTCCTTCATTTTTCTCTCTTGTTTAGCTTCGTGGGAGCACACCGCTGGCCACCAGAGCGCCGCCGCTGGCAACTGTGCCCCGCCGGGGACCACCTTAGCCCCCAGCCTCAACCTCGCCTCGGTCCGACCCCTTTCTCTCTCCCTTTCTCTCTTTTTCTCCCTCTTTTTCTCTCTTTCTTTTCGGCAAATAGGGCCGCCGGAGCTTCGCGAGAGCTCCGATCACTGTTCTGTCACCACCCAGCCGTCCAGCCACACTGTACGACACCGACTGTACCCGCCCCGTACAGTGTTCGTACGTACGGTATCGTAGTGCCGTACGGTCGCCGTCCGTATGGCAGCCGCGCCAGCCACCGGTGCCTCGCCGGCCACCGTTCCCCCGCAGTCCGTACAGTGTCCGTATGAAAATCACTGTTTATACCATTATCCGTATGTCGGTCCGCCGTGATCCGTACGCTGTCCGCCAGGAATTCCGCCGTCAGTTTTACTGTTCACCAGTGATCGCCCGCTATTCCTCGTAGTCTTGGTCCAAGATTAAGTGAGTAAAATTCCTAAACTCGGATTTGGACTGATAGTGCATTTTTCTGGACTGGTTTAGGTATTATCGGTGCATTTTGGACTGGGCTAAGTAGTATCAATGTACATTTCAGACTAGGTTAAAGACTGATTGGTAGATTTATTATTGGGAAAAATTTAGTGGATTAATGAGAATTATTTGGGAAAGATAATGAGATTAAATTGCCAAATTAGGTGCCCATTGGTGAAATTGCCGACTATGCTTGGATTGATTGATTGTATGTAATTCGTGCTTAATTGTGATTGATTGCGTACTGCCATGTCGCATGTTGTGTGGTTGCTTTTATGAAGTGCGATTGGCCACTGTTTGGCTTGTAGTTAATTATTGATTTGTGAATCGCAAGTTGGGCCACACGGTATTAATTGGGCCAATTAAGCACGTGTTGTGACATTGGGTGTCTAAATTATATTGGTTCTTGCGGTGCATTGCATTGCATAACATGGACACGCATTGTGTATGTCAAGAGTGAGGCATGTGATGAAATTGTGCGAGAATGCGTGTCTGCCATGAGCATGTGATCACTTAAAATATCCTGAAGCGTTTTACGCTGGGTTCAGATAATAATGAGTTGTGTGATCACCTAAGGACCTTCGGGTCATGACCTACGGGTCGATACCGTCTTCATGCACTTTGAAGCAGAACAATGCCTAGTACGTCCGGAAGGCGACCATCCTCATGCACTTTGAAGCAGGCTCTGGTTAGCAAGAAAATTAGTGTTGCGCCTCATGCACTTTGAAGCAGGCTAGAGACACTGGACCAGATCGGTTGCTGCACCTCATGCACTTTGAAGCAGGCTAGACGCACCGGCCCGTGAAAAATTGATGACTCGAGTCGTATTAATAATAATGAATTAGGCAAGTGTGCGAGTATGAGCCAGTGGGCCGGAAATATGCACATGACATGTCAATGACATTTGCATGCATAAACATGCATTGATTAGCATGCTAGTGTGTGAGACTCGGTGCATGAGCAAATGTTTGGTGCACGTGTGACTGTGTGTGCCACGTATGTACCATGATTATTATATAATAAACTGTCTAACCTGCAGGGTCAAAGAATTGTGTGATTATGGTTGTGTTGTGATTTTAAATGTGTGTTTCCGATCAGGAGATTGCATGCTAGCCTAGCCTATATTTAGGGATTGAATTCACTGAGATTCGTCTCACGGTTGTGTAAACCGAAACTTTTCAGACCCCCCAGCCATAGGATGCCGAAGACACCACCTCTTTTTGGGATACTGCATCATATTCAGCGATCATCGAATGTACACCCTTGTGGAGACGGAGCAGCTTATGTGAGATACTACTCAGTTCTATTTGCGACACGTGGGAGAATTATACTACCATACCCAAGAGTACGTGGCGTGGCTGTTGACCGTTTTCTGTGTTGTGCCTTTTTGGTTATGTGTGAAGAACATATTGTAAAAAGGTTTCTCTATAATAATACAAAGTGTACATATTTTCAGAAGTGATTGTTTGAAAATTGTTTGGCTATCCTTGGCTCATATTGTAGTTGTCTAGGTTTGTTTATTTATTTACTTCCGCTTGTGCTTGATCTCTGTTTGGGTGTGGGTCAGCGACGCTTCCTAGGAGCGTTGCACCTCAATCGACCGTTGGCGGGATGTTCCGCTTCGTGGGGTACGGGGGCGTGACATCAAGCTTTTGCATTTTCCCATAGTTAGAAGGAGATAAGGAGCAATTCCATTCAACTAGAAAGCTAGCAAAGGAAAAGTAAGGAAAAAATGAACAAGCCATATCACCATCACAACAATTCGGACACTAGCATCCTTTCCGTGTGAAATTAGTAGCCTTCAACACCATTTCACTATGTTATTAGCTAACTGGGATGAGGGAGGACATCCTTGGAGAATCTTTTGAGAAGGAATTTCCACATACTCATGGAGAAAATGCTACCTTGTGTCATAGGTACAAACAAATGGTTCACAGGAGACTATTCATCTTTCCACTTCTCATCACCCCTCACGGTGCTTCAAGATCCGAGAACTGGAAAGAAATGGCTATGAAAGTAGAACCTCATCAATCAAGGCAATCTTCCCGTTCAACCTGAAGTTAGTTCACATCAGTTCCGACAACTCTGCCTACAGTCAATTTCCATGGTACCTAGACACGGTGATAAAATCAACCTAAACCTGTAATAGGCTCACAAGTCCTGATAATCCTGCTATACACGCTCTATGACTGCTCAGATAACATGAGGAAAATTCATCACGATTGACACGAAACCTAATCAAAAGCTGCTATAGTTATCTCATTACACCATAGCAAACTGGTAGAAGAGAATAACCGAGCACATCTCTGCACCTAACAGGAATCACAAGCTGATAAATATAACAGGACAACTAAACATTCTTCACTGAACATGCAGAAAAGCTCGAATTAGTTTCATTTCATTTCCTCCTCCGTGTGCAAACATCGAACATCCAAAATCAGACCAACAATAGTGGCTCAAAGCCTCAAATCACCAGAATGCACGTGCACCAATCACGCCGAGAATCAACCAATGAATAAACCGATCAATCAGCGACAAGAATGGATTAATGTTAAAAGGGGTCCCAATCACTTGGACTCTAAAGATATGGCAACCGGAAGCAATGAAGACCCAACATGAAGATCCTTCCTCATTAGCTCGACCAGAAAAGGACGTAGTGTAAACTCATCAGGCCTTAACCAACGTCTAGAGAGAGAGAGAGAGAGAGCGAGAGAGAGTTTTAGGATTTTGGAGATTCAAGCGATTACATGAAGAGCGAGGCATGAAGATCCAACTATAGCCCTCGCAAACCTCAGTCAGCTTCTTGCTGTTTCTTCCCTCAAAAATCATGGCCCGTCATGTGGCAAAAAGCCCGGTAATTTCTTGAGTGACTTGCACCCCCACCAATCAAAGCGCTCCAGGAATTTACTAGGGCAACGAATTTCAACTAAGCTTTCGCAACCATTAACAATCAATTCCTTCATATGCTCCGACTTTGAAAGGTCCAGTACTTGAATGTGCTTGCACCCAGAGATATCCAACGCTTCCAGGGATCCCAATTTTTCAACGCCTCGTATCGCATGGAGTTTATTTCCCCTTTCATCAGAGTCGTCGAGGTTGGACGATCCTAGCGCTCTGGATAGGTTCAACCTTCTTAGGGAATTTAAAGCTTCCAGTCCATCCAATTCCTTCAGCCCATCGCAATATGAGAGCCTTAATTCCGACAAAAATTCCAAATTGGAAAGCTTTGGCAACCTTTCCAATTTGGGGCATAACAAAACGTGAAGCGTCCGTATGTTGGAGGGAAGCTCTGGGATGCTCTGAAGAGACTTGCAAGAAACAAGGAAGAGCTCCTCAAGATGCTTCAGGTGAGAGAGTGATGGCAACTCATTGCTCCTACAGGTGAGCCACAAGGATAATAAGCTAACAGGAGGTCTTGGGAGTGACTGAAGCTCTCTACAGCAGAATAAATCGAGGTGTTCGAGAGAAGAAAGCTGTTCTAAGTTTTCCGGCAAGCCAGAAATGTTTGTTCCACGTAAACAAAGGGTCCTTACAGAAGTTAATCCACCTTTATCAACATGAATTTCTCCTTCCAGTTCAGAGCCGTAGGCATCGAACTCTTGGAGGCTTTGCAATGTTCCAATTGAGCTCGGTAATCTTTTTATCTTGCTATGACGAATCCTCAAAATTTTCAATTTATTCAATTCCCCAATGGATTCGGGTAATTCCTTAATCTCTGTCCATGACAAGTCCAGCTCAACCAACTTTCCCAACTTTCCAATTGAAGAAGGGATTTGTTGCAACACACCACAATCTGCTAATGACAAACTTTCCAAATAGAGACGGATTATTGAGTTGGGAACTTCAGTCAGTCGATAACAACACTTGGCACTAAGCCTCTTCAACTTCTTCAGAGATCCCATACATGGTGGGATTTCTTTTATCCCAGTCTTGTATACGACAAGTTCCTCCAAATTTTCTAGTTGGCCTAGTTCTTCGGGTAACTTCTCGAGACTTCCACAATGACTCAAGTTCAAGGAAATGAGGCACTTGACATATCCAATGGAAGGGTCGATTTCTTTCAAATGGGCACAATCTTCCAGGGTTAGCATCTCTAAATTTTTAAACACAGAAAGATTAGGGGTGCTTTGTAAATTGAAGCACATCGAAAGATTGAGAACTTTCAACCTCTCCATCTACAAGAAAGAAACATGTTCCAATATTAGCGGTTAGAAAATAAAATGATTTACCATCAAATGTAACAAAAGAAAAAGCCTTTTTCATCTTCACCTTCATTGAACTCCATCCTCTCCAATTTTCACTAATATTATTGGATGATAAATTAAGCATGACTAATTTTTCCAAATGAACATTGGTCGCCTCAAAAGAGTCAGGACATCTCTTCCACTTTAGCCATCTTAATTCAGGAAGTGATCCTTCGAAATCTCCAGCAAAACCCATGGCACTCAAATGAAGGAACTTTAGGTTAGGCATTCTTTTGAAGCTCTCTCGCTCCATGAACTCTCTAGACCCCCTTTCGTCTAGATGTAGTGCCTCAATTTTTTCATTTTCCTCCTACAAAAAATAAAATAAAATTGAGGATTGTAAATACCATCCAACCTCCTTTTGTTAGTATACTCTGCATGTTATTGTGGCCAATGCATTTTGTCTACACTTGAAGGAAAAAAGAAATACACGCGATCTTTTATAATTACGTGATTATGTAATATGTCAATTTTCACTTGTAAGCCCCAAATTTTGATGTTTTATGTGAAATTCCTATATGAAATTAGCCAAGTTTTCTTATAAATTTTGATATTAAATTCTGTTACATTCAGAGTATTGACGAGTGACTAAATATGGTGTCCCTGTGACATATGTGAGAACTGTTACAGATTTGAAAAACAGAAAGTACCAAATCAGGCTTATGCACTCATAAAGCACGACAACTCATTCCCTTCCCATTCATAAAATATTTTTGGTTTTGGCGTATGGCTGGATGGAAACAAGAATTTGGTCTTTTGAACTTGAGTTTTCGTTTTTGTATAATCAAGGTCAAAGCTCAACAACTAATCTTAAGATGAGAGAGAAATTGTCCAATCAATCCTAAACTTATTAATTTTGCGATTTAGTTTTAAGACCTTTACGTGAAATTTCAATCTAGTCATTCAAGTTAATTTTTGCAGGAAATCTCTGATGTGGCAGTGTGCCATGTAAAACGATCACAAATGATTGGATCGTTTGTGATTTCCAAAAAAAATTAACCGGAATGATTACATTAGAATTTTGCGCAAAAGTTTAGGCCTAAATTAGCAAAATTGATAAGTTTATGATTGAATGGACTCCGCACAATAGATTTAAGACTGATTAGGTAATTTTTGCACAATAGATTTAAGACTGATTAGGTAATTTTCCCTTAAGATGAGCATGCCACTCAATTAATCATCATTGAATTTGCCCCAATCAGTCATAAAATTCGGCCTGATCTTAAGAATTTGTTCGTTCATTTTTGCAATCACCCATTCATATAAAAATATATGAACTAGTAAATAAAGGTTAGCGATTATTATCATTTTCCTCTTTTTGCATTCTCTCATTTTTTTTTGGGTAAGTTCTCTCATTTATTTTTTTTTATTTTTTTGTCTCCTCCAATTATCTTATTTGATAAGTTAGCTATCTGTTTTTTCTCCGCTAATAGCTAACGATAGATTTTTGTCTCTTCTCTTGGTCTATGTGCGTGCATAAAAGCACAATTATACTTATAAGGAAGGCTCGTTCATTAAAGAATAGATGTGGATATCACATTACATTAAAGACAGATACGAGAGAATACAATTTCTTTCCCTTTCACTATTCCGTCACGTACTTTCTACAATCATTTACTTTCTTAATTTCGATCTTTGCTTTTTCATTTTTCGGTTGAAAATTAATACAAATACCTAGAAAATCATATGTTAGTTGTTATTTAGTTTATTTTGTCCTAATTTACTGTTATGTAATTTTGCACAATGTTGAATTGTGTGCTCAAAATACCTATGATTAGAACTATGCATAGCACCAGTATGAAAACTAGGACATATTATGAACATTGAGTAGAATAGCCTATCGAAATCATTTGAGTTGTCATCTTTCATATAAACATGATTGATCCATGATACGCGTGCAAAGCTCATAAATAAAACTTAAAAAATGCTAATTATGCCACTTCCTTTATAATTAATGTATCTTGAACAATCTTCCAACATTTTTTTCATGTAATTTGATAATTTGACTATAAGTTGGTATAGGCGACAATATAAGAAAAGCCAAAGTGGCTATAGAAAATTTGATTTTTTTTTTTAATTTACCAGTCCTTGAAGTGAAAAGAAAAATAAGAGTTTTCTATTTATTGTTGACTAAGAAGCATCCAAATTATGTAGTGTTGTTTCAAGTTATCAACTGACCCAACAATGTTAATAACATAATTATGCATTTCTAGATTACTCAAAAAATTGATACATTTAAAGGCACTTCTTCAATTATGTTAAAAACATGCACTGAGTTATACAATCTTCAATTTTCTTTGTATTAAGTACATGTACTTCCGCATTCACATTATCATATGGGTTTTACATCGTGAACAGGCATAATAAATCCTAGAAAACAAATTGTCAAAATTCTTCATACATATGAAACCACTGCATAACATCTTATTACTTGAAATTGAACAAATCTGAAGTTGATTGCCAATAGTTGAGGTGCAAAGGATTTAACTGAAACCTTTCTTTTTGTTGCTAAAAAGCAGAACCTGTGCACGAGCAAATTACACACATTCACGGTTGGAAAATGAAGATGGAATAATGTATTCGATTCTTGGAGAAGGAGACTATCACATATATCATACAAAAGTAAAATTTTGGGAGTGAAAAAGGTGGATAATACGTGATCCATGTATTTATCCTCACACCAACGTACTTCAAAAATATATTGCTGATATATTTTGGGAACATAGAATGAAAGACAACAAAGTAATGATCAAAAGTGAAGTTTTTGTTGTTTGGTTGAATAATATAAATCAATCGGCATAAAGTTATAATGACTCATGCGTTTTTGAGTGTGATGAACCGGATTTATAAGTGGCATAAAGTAAATTTTCAAACCCGTGTGATGCTCGGTTTTCAACTAGCAATATAGTAAGAAGCGGTAACAAATCTGCTAGAAAATGATGTTAAAACGAGAAAAGAGCAAAACTCTCTTTTGAGCCTCATAACCACGAGTGCAAACTTTTCATGGACTAAAGGCCAAAATTGGATGTAGCCTTTTAGCAAGAAAATGCTAACAACATGTTGAGAATGGTCAAAGACAGAGAAAAAGAACGATAACAATATTGATTTGAGGGACTACTATTATAGAACATGGGAGAGGCCAAAAGGAGACATAATTGTTACCTTGCGTCGTAGAATTCTCATGGTTTCCACGTCCCATGGTCTACTCCAATGCCAAGGCTCCACATCTTCTGGACGGGCGATGGCTCTGCCTAGATCTCTTAATAGATCATGCATTCTCAATCGATTCTCGTCATCCATTTTTATTAATGAACGGTTAATCAGTACTTGCAATCCGGTTAGTGGGAAAAATTTGAGATCCTCCCACAAGTAAATAGCAATTCTTTTGTCAGTTCCAATGAAAAAACATGCAATGTCTAGAAACATATGTTGCTCCTTCTTTTCTAATGTATCGTAACTTATCCTCAACTTTTCTTGTACGGTCTTATTAGGTGCGTTCCACAATTTCTGCTGTGTCTCTTTCCACACTAGTTGATCTTTTTCTCCATTGAGAAGTGAACCTATAACCACGAGAGCTAAGGGAAGCCCTCCTGTGGTGGCAACAATATTTCTAGATAGAGCCGCGAGATCCGTGGGAGGTTGTTCCCCTTCAAATGCATATCTACTAAACAGAAGCAAAGATTCTTCGTAGTTCATTTCTTTGACTTCATACATTTTATATTCAAGCTTCAAGAGGTTCTTATCTCGACATGTAATAATGATCCTACTTCCCGACTTGAAATTACAACCTCCAATCAAATTATTGAGGTGGTCTCGATGACCCACATCGTCAAGAAGAATAAGTACCTTCTTATTTTCACAACTTGATCGGATCATTTCAACCCCTGTATCAGAATCACGAACTGTACGGGTAGGACTTTTTGTTATATCTGAGATTAGTAGAGATTGGACATGCTTGATACCCTCGCAATTAATTGTTTCTCTAGTATCCTTGATAAAGCTACGGCACTCAAATTTGTCAAAAAGTTTTTTATAGATGATAACAGCCAAAGTTGTCTTACCAATGCCGCCCATCCCCCAAATCCCAATAATTTGAGTGTCCGGGCAAGCAAGATCCACCAATTCCATAACCTCAGCCACACGATCCTCAATTGCAACCAACTTCCCGGGAAGATGTGGTTGAAAATCATGTTGCTGCTTGCGCATTATTATTTCAACGAGTTCATTTACTAATTCCCCTTCACGCCTGTCAAACAACACAACACAAGACAACTAATTAATGGCTCCAAAAAATAAGGATTAAGGATGATAGACAGAAATATTCTTCCAACAAGGAAGTACCCATCAGCAAATTTCTCTGATTCGAATACTCTAGATTCAGCTGCTTTCCTGAGCGCTTCCCTCCCTTGTTGCTTGATCGCTTCGTCAGACCAACGCTTACGGGATTCGAAGGCCTTTTTAACGCTCCCCTGCAGATATTTCACATCCTTGGATTCCACCTTGTAAAGTACGGGCAAGACTATTTGTCCTCTACTTTCCTTGCACTCCATAATGTGAATGAGCTCGCGGAGGCACCATTCGCTAGCAGCATAATTTTCCGAGATGACTGGGATTGAAATCTTAGAGCGCTCGATTGCACTGATAAGATTTGCTGCAACGTCCTCGCCGAAGGGGAGGTCCTCATCATCTCTGAACACGAAGTCTGGATGGAACGGCAGGCCGACATCTTTGAGTCTATGGTAGAGGTGATCAACGAAGCCCTTTCGAGTATCAGGACCTCTAAAACTTAGGAATACATGGTAATTGTTTCCAATCACAGAGGTGGACGAAGCAGACAGCTCAGAATCACTTCGTTCTAGCGAGGTCAAGGATCTAGAGGCTCCAGTATCCTGGGGTTGTCCGCCACTGATGGTCCTCCTCTTCTTTTTACCAATGAAGTACCATGCCACAAAGATAAGAACGGGTATGAAATAATGCCAGGAAAGTCTCATTTTTCTCTTTCAAGGTGGGCGAAAGTACTGTACTTTCCTTGGCACCAGAAAGATCACTAAACTGCTACAGAAAGGTTGGAGCAAGGAAATGGTTACTGGACTATCTCTGCGCTACATTTATAGCGTCGCTGATAAAGAAGAAGAAGGGAAAGCAGGAGGCAAGGCATGATTACTCCTCGACTATGTAAGTATATTTTTAATCTCTCGAAGTACGTTGGTCATTTCATGTATTTCATGTGTTCACACATGGAAAATGGAGATGCCTTCAAATTGACTCAAAACAAACTACTCACGCGTTGCCTTCTTGTGGTCCAAACTCCTCCTCATCCTCGACGTTGGCTTCTCGGCAATATCCGATCCGATGGATGATCATTCCATTCACTGCTCCAAGTGGGCCTTTCCTTTCCACTTCTTGGAGTCTTCCTCTTACGCGTGCTTAGTCGTGGCCTTTTAGGCATTATCAGGTGGCGGTTCTATCTCAATGCTGAATGGAATCAAGAAGAGCTGATTTTCTTACCATTTATATCAGTAGTTCAGTTTGCCTGTGCTATGCATGGGTGCATTAGCGCATCGGGTTTATTTTGTTGTCATTTTTCACAGCAATGTTAGTACCGTGCCCGAAAAGCAAGGAAAAAAAAAGGAATAAAAGAACTTAATGGCTACATTGTCACTACAATCATCTTACCATTACTGTGGCCTATAGTCCCGTGCTATGCACAGAAAAGTCTTGTGAAATAGATTATAGGAAATAATCATTCGAGAAGTATGTTGATCATCATGAAAATAAGAGCTTTTCGTAATATTGGAAGTGAAACATTTATAAGTTGGCAAAAAGAAAAAGTGAAATATCTAAAAGCGAACATTAATAAAAAATTACCTACCTGCGCATGGCCAAGTTGGTGGGTGCTTTGCTTCTCTCCTTAGAGGTTCTGGGTTCGAATTCCCGCTCGGTTCCGTAATTTAAGTGGGGGGCCCTAGCGGTAGGTTGCTGGGCTAATCTCCCCCGAGGTATAAACGTCCAATTACCTGTGCGGACTCGTTCCCGGAGAATGGTGGCGGATCCTAGGTTACCAAAAAAATATTAATAAAAAAATTTATTAATTTTACTCGTGACTCACTATTTTCACTGATAAATTTTTATTTTGAATGATAAGCTTTTACATAAATAGATAACTTACATTGTACTTAAGATTAAAACATGCCTTACTCCGCTGGCTATCTTATAATTGGATCTCGTTTGGTAAATCACTAATTTTACTAGAAACTTGCTATCTCTACCATTAGGTTTTTGTTCGAGTGGCAAATTTCTAAAGATGTTGATAACTTACTATTGCATTTGTTTGTTAGCCTTGTTTGTAAATTATTGTTAGCATGCCTAACCAATTGCATTGTTTTACCATATAACAAGACTAAGTTGTGTTTTTTGCCCAACTTGCTAGTAGTAATAGATAAATTACTTAATTTTCACTTTCAACAATACGCCAAGTTTTCCCATATTTCAAATCCTCAATGAATTCAAGTGTTTCCTAGATACTTGTAAATAACAAGTTTTATTCGGTCAATCATTCGAACTTGCCAATTGAATCGAGGATATGATGGAGATGACAATCATCAGCACATTACCTAAAAGCATTCATCAATTATTTTCTCATCCGTCCCGATCACTCTTTCTTTCCGAGTCTCCAAGGCCGGACCTCTTTTTTTAGAGTTAATGTGAGAACGCGCTGGTTGCCGGTCCAAAAGAAAATGGGAACAGCTTTAGAGCATCAACACAATCAATACGTCTTAGGAACGTCCGCGTGAAGTAATTGTCCTATAATTGAATCGTGCAGCGGGGGGCCATCATTGGATCTGGAAATCAACGTCCATAGGCTACTATGTAGCAAATAGTAAGTCTCTCCGTAGGGAACTATTTGGGGGACATACTAGAAATGCTTTCACAAGAAAATGAAGGATGAGGAGCTCTTGACGTGTACGTGAGAAGCTCATGTTCCTAAAGTTCAGGATTTTGTCTTTCAAAATTTGTGGGCTTCAATCTTTGTGGGTTAACGTGTGAATCCTCTTACCATATTCCTTTTCGTCATCTTATAAGTTTGTCGGGAGTCGCTCTTTATCCTGATCCTTTGGCCCTGACGACCACCCTCCGCTCTCGCCGAACCTAGCCGTTGCAAAATCCCAGTATAATTTCACTTTTCACATATATATTCATAATTCGATTCATTCCTATCCTTTTTTCTCATCTTATGAGTTTGCTAGGGAGCCACTCTTTGTCCAAGCCATCTAGCCTTGATGATCACTCCCCTTTTTTCGTCGGACTAGATCCTTACATTATGAAAAGATAAATTCTTAATATAGTGAGCACTGATTGTTAATTGGTAAAAGATATTTTATTGCATTTGTGTCACATCTCGCATCACATCCATATTGAATCACAAATTTATCTTCGTGCTAAGTTAAAGTAGTACCTTGCTGGCTTTTTTAGCATTGTAGAAATCATATTTACAAAATGAACAGTACATCTCCCTTCGGATGCTCTCTTTTCCATTTCCCCCCTTTTCTCCTTCCTTTTTCTTTAATTTATTTTCATTATTTTTCCTTTTCTGTCCTACCGGAAAGAACCTCCTCCTTTCGTGCATTGCCACGGAGGGGGGGGGGGGGTGGTTGAAAGAACATCGAAAAGAAAAAGGGAAAGTAATACAGAAGGGAAGAATATACGATGAGGTGTGAATGGGAAGGACGTGTTCAACTTTAAGTCTGGTGGGGAGTCGACGGCCATACGTTACATTTTACAAGTCAAAAGTGATGTCACGTCTCAATTAGATTTGAACGAAGACCGAGCAAAACTACTTCATACACGGTTACCAAGCAATGCATCGCGACATGTAATTACACCTTACACTGCATCGGTTGGATGGGCTTTTTCTGTCATTGTATTTCGCAAGTTGAAAATCGGTCTTTCTATCTCATGAATCGGGACCTTTGTCACTTGTCTCATCTGTCTATACCACTCTTCTTTCCAAGTCTGCAAAGCCACGAGCCTCTTTTTTTTGTCGTGTCAATGTGAAACATGCTGATTGCCTCCAGCTGTTCAAAAGAAAAGAAGGGGAAAAGAGGCTTAAAGCACCCATATCAGTCAGTATGTTCCCCCAATCAGTCATTCCCTTTATTCACTCTTATTCAAGTTCTGTGCAGCATGCGCAGAAATTAACAAGAGTTACCGTAATTCTTGTCTTCGACGAAAACAATTAAAAGAAATCAATGTCTACTTGTTGAGGCTAAAATGTGTAGATAATAGCAAGAGTAATAGGAGGGAACCATTTGGGAGACATACAAAAGATAGATGTTTTCGCAAGAACATGAAAGATGAGGAGCTATTGAATTCATATGATAAGCTATGGTTCTTTCAAAGTATGTCCCGAATTGCTCATTATAGTTTTTTGTGTTACCATCACCGTGCTCTTGTGCCCAACTACAACCTCCACACAATTTTCCAACGAAACCATGAACAACCTCTCTTTTTATTATTAAAAATTCGAAGACTTGGCATAGTTTTTGCAATGCTCAGAGCTCAAAGTTGGATACTCACATTGGTTACTTGATTCATAATAGTACCAAACCTGGTAGTAGGGTGCATGAAATGACGTTTTCTTTGGCCAAAATAGAGACCAGAAAATCTTACATACAGAATTTTATCTCTTGACAATATCCATCGATAGCTTTACTATTACTTGTGTCTGTACTTGATTTGCTCTTTCGCTCCGAACATCCAATTTCCTTTGGACCCAATGATTCTCCTTTCCATGTGTTTCTTCACTTGGAGCTTAATTAGCTATTTATTCTATTTTGTAAATTCACTATTAGAATTGATAAAGATAATTGGAGAAGTTCATCATTGGTAAAGTTCTGATTTTTCTTTGCCGACTACTTTTCGAGTCATATAAAGAACTGTTATGAGTGGGCATTCAAGATTTAACTATGTGATCCTTTGATGACACCAATCATTATCAATGACCTTGGCTTCTCACCTGTTTAATCAACATAATACTTGACTAAGAGGAATCGTCTCTCTCCTGGACTCTTTTCTTCAAATAAATTTTGAGATCCCGAGCATAATATTTTGATAGGTAGTGAGTATTTTTTAGTTGATTCCAAAAGTATTAATACTCCAATTCTATGCTATATTAGAAATTTCACATAGTTTGCTAGTTGGCTGTGCTTTAATGATAGTAATAATTGAACGTTATCCATAGATTTGTACGCAATCACTTGGATGGATGGGTAGTTTTTTTTTTAAATGGGTAGTTGAGCTCTTTCTTTTTGACCAATTTTGAAAAAGGACGCACTGATGGTTGCAATTACAAAGCTTCATTTTCTATGAATTTAAGTCATTCCTAGAAAATCTCAATTCCTCCAACAGCAGCGTTCAGATCCTGAAGAGATTAGCTTGATGTGGCAAACTCTGCTAATCTCTGCCTCCCGTGCAACCCTTTGCTATTTTTTCCTTTGTGAAACGCAAGCAGTATCTTTAATTATAATAGTTACCAATGACAGCATTGTTTCTTAAACAAAAGACTAGTTTCGCAGTGCAAAGGGCGTAGCAGAAAATGCGAATCCCAATTCTGCTCACGCATGAAGTGATGCTTGCTCTTCTCTAGAAATAACTCAAATTTTTTCTTCTTTTTGTGTATAATGTGATGAAGGATTGTCCATCAATGTGGGGCTTCTTTTGTGGTTGATCAACTACTACTGAACATGAGAAAAATTATTACTGAAAATGACATGGTGCCTGCATCGCTGAGATATGGCAAGTAGTGTGGGCTTCTGTACAACAGATAGATGTTCGAGATCGAGACCCTGCGATGGCCTCGACAATTGCTGCATGAATCGCGACGCCCGTGTTCAAGTTTTCAGCACAAAATGACAACTACAAACTAAAGAAAAGAACTAGAAAAACCAAATTGAAGTTCTAAGGGGCCTTATATTCACCGTTCCATAAGCTACCTCAAACCCAGCTTCTAATACAACCCGATCTCCCTTCGATAGCATCACGCCCTACAAGGCATGCAATCAATGACCATCATATCAGCTGAAAGCAACAACCCTGGTTAGTCCTCGCCCAAATTTCAAACCCAAAATCCCCCCCCACCCCATCAGCCACCTTGAGAACTGCATTGTCTTTGGACAGCATTTTGCCATACGGTATATTGGGATACAACCCCGAGAATGAATTTACAGGAATAGCTGCTTCTGCCGAACTTTTCTCATAGGGAGAAAGCTGTCTGCCTCTCGTGCATCTTCAATGGAAGAATTAGACACCTCAGATTCTCGAGTTACTATCCTCTGCAGAAAATTGGGCAATTTATGGTCAGAAAAAGACCTGGCAGAGATGGATGGTATGGTCCCAACTGAAAAAATATAAGAATGTTGTCCAACAATGTTTGGGCAATTATTCTACAACCCCAATATCAATCTCCAAGCCTTCCAAAATATTATGAAGAGGGCATGGCATGGAGAGTGGATTCAGTTACCTTTGATTGGGTATGCTCGAGAACTTTAGCCTTTACCTTTAAGTCTGAAAATGACATGAACAGAATTCTTGAGACAAGGCCTTGGTCTTTCTCTAGCAATCCTTTGGTGCTTAAACAATGGACATTGACTACTTCACAGTACAGTTATGATTACACACATTACGAGTTTGGGTTCAAGTGCACGGATTACCTATGGATTGGGTCTCGGAGGAAACCATAAGCTGAATAGCAGCAGCAGCAGGCTTGGTAACTGAAGCGAAAATTGATACAAAGGCGTTTAGCTCCTATACAGGTGGAAAAGCTAGAGTAAGAATTGATTTATCATCCCCCTTGAAACCCGGGACATTTGCCAGCCAAGAAGTAAAGAAACCATTGGTTGACTTTAAATATGAGAGATTACCGCACTTTTGTTATGCATGTGGTCCCATAGGGCATTATGCCAAGTTCTTTCAGGAAGAATAATAAGGCGAGAACTGGTTAGAAACTGATGATCCTAGTTGTTTTGGAAGAAGAGCCCTCTTTGGAAGCTGTTTTATGCAAAACCAGAGGATATAACCATAGATGATGAGATTATTCCAGAAACTCCTACCCCTACCCTGCAAATGGTGTCCTATGAGCCTACAGGAAAGAATCTGTTGGTTCCTAGTAGTGGGAACAATCTGGGAAAGTCAGCATAGATTTTTGCCAGGGAGATAGAAGCAATTGGAAAAGGTGGCATCAGTCCATACAAAAACAAAGAAAAGAGCTTGATGCTGATAACAGCTCCAAACCACTCTACAATGCTGGAAGGCAGCTCAAAAGGCCCCCAAAAGAAATGTAGCAAGGGGAAGAAAACAGGTGGAAACAAAACACAATGAAGGTAGAGTCCTTACACTTCTCAAAGGCTGAACTCTCTCACCTTAGATGAGACCAAACTTTTGGAGACTCCAATTCAGGTTTTGGAGGATCCTAAGATACATGCTTTGGCGGCTATCACTGGTAAGCCACCGAGGTTCCCATGAAATTTTATGCTGGAAATGTCAAGGGTTGGGCACACCCAAGACAATCTTGGCATTGAGGCTCTGGAAAGGCCCAGCATTATTTTTCTCATGGAAACAAAGAATCAAGAACCTGTGGTATGAGCTTGAAACGAATCCAATTCCAGAACTGTGCAGTGGTGAATACAAATGGAATTGCAGGGGGATCAGCAATTTTACGGAATGACACGGTACCGCTAACAATGAAATCAGTCACAAATGAAATGTTTGACCTAATTTGTACAGATAGTGGAAAACAGATGAGAATTACCTTTGTACACATTCCAATAATCAGCCTCCAAAACCAGCTTCCTTCGATTTGGTTGGGGGTGGGGGAGGGGGGATTGAACTTCAATGAAATTTTGCTTCATTGGGAAAAAGTAGGCAAACATATGGTGGAGCACCACAGGTTAGTGGCTTTTAGAGATATTAGACATTATAAATGCATGCTCTCTAATGGATCTTGAATGTAAAGGACGTGCATTTACACGGGCAAATAATAGGAATGGGGATGCCTATGTGAAAGAAAGACTAGATAGAGCTCCATGCAATGTAGAATGAAGAGTGACATCCCAGAAGTGGAACATATGCATTACCTGCTATAGGCTCCAACCATAGTCCTTGCTAACTCTCTCAACGGAACCTGCAAAAAGAAAGAGAGAAATTAAGTTTGAAGCATACTAGCTTGAAGATAATGAATGTGGTCAGCTAGTAAGTTCAGCGTGGAATACTCCAGGCATGGAAATGAACACTTTCTGAAGAAACTACAAAAAGTAATAGAGGCCCTAAAGAAGTGGAGCAAGCGGAAGTTCTCTAATGCTAATAGTCAAATCAACTGCTTGAATAGGGAGCTTTAGGAATCAACAAATGAGCAGAGCTTGCATCATGACAGGGACAAAATGCAGCAACTGAAAATGCAAATTGAAGATCTGTGGAAACAAGGAGAATTGTAACGGGTATGCGCTCCAGAATATACTGGCTGAATAGGGGTGATAGAAATGCTGAGGAAGCGCAATGGAATGAGCACATGCTGTTCTCTCTTTTTGATGAGCATATAGTAAATGATATTCTAGCTATCCCACTCTTAACAACACCGACAGAAGACAAGCTAGTCTGGACACGCAACCAAGCAGGAGGCTACGCTGTTAAAAGTGGCTACAACCAACTCCAGAACATTAAGACTAAGCATGAAGCAAATCAAGCCTCATTGCCCTACCAAACTCCAAAAGCCCTCTGGACTAAGGCATGGAATCTAAAGACTCAGACAAAGTAAGGATGTTTACGTGAAGTGTGTGTGCCAAAACGCCCTACCCACAAGAGTAAACCTATTCAGAAGGAAGATTGTACCTGAGTCGACATGCCCTCTTTGCGAAAAGGAACCTGAAACTGTCAAACATCTGTTCCTTCTTTGTCAAAGGACGAAAAGAAAAGGTTGGCCTCTGAGATCGGCATTTGGATTTCAAATCAGGATGTTATTTGAATTGAAGGTTGGCCATTGAAGATTGGTAATCACCTCAAAGCCCCCATTTTTTGAACTGATCACAGTCACTTTTTGGCACTTTCGGACACAAAGATATTCCTCTATTTTCAAGCATCACTTACCACATCCAGCAATAACAATGGCGTCTAGCATGGCTATGCCTAGGAATCTCTCTCGAATGGAATGGCCGAGAATCAGAGAATAGAAACAGCCTAGGACACTTACCCATATGATGGAAACCACCGAGTCCTCAAGCTAAACATCGACAGAACTTTCCATGAAGGATCTTCAGAAGGTTCCATGGCGTGCCTCTGCCGAGATTTTGAGGGGAAACTAATTGATGGGTCTGCGATAAACTAATTGATGCCACATTTTCAAGTAATTGGGCCCATGCTCAGTGAATGAAAAGCTTGCTTACAACAAAAAAAAAATTGGTTAACACTAACTATAGAAAATGTATAGTTGATAAAAATAAATTTCATAATGACAGAAGTTACCAACTTACTAATTTATTGACATTCGTAAATTTATTAGAGTGCTACACTTGTAAAATTTGAGAAAAAGTTGGTTGCTAACTTTTTCATCAGAAAGTTGGTAAAATCATTTTAAGGTTTGTAAAATTTGATGAGGCACTGTGACCCATCTTAACGCCTCCAATGATCCAGAGCATGACTACCCCTGAAGCATTGTGTCAACTTTCATGAACTATTCAAAGACAAAAGTACAATGCATATGAAATGCTGATGAATTTGGCAATACATCTCAACAATGAATAGTGTGTCCCACTTTGTTACCTTTGATGGGAATCATGAATCGTTCCGGCTTTGTGGCCAAAGTGATCGACTGATCGGAGCATTCTTTTTCATGAACCAATTTTTCTCTGCCGTAAGAGTGCCATGAACATATAAAATTCAGATAAGTTGCATCCTTGAATGTCTTAATTCCTGGAACTCTGTGATGTCCACAAGTTCATGGGAAATTGACCCCCCATCATTCCATTCAATCTTCGAAATTCGACCGATGTGGAGGCCTTGCAGTTGAATCCCTCATTTTACGATCTATCCACAAATTTGACTTTCTCTAGGCCCAGAACATCACGAAGCTTCCAACATATTCCAATGCACAAAAATTCCAGCTTATCAAAGCACGAGAGGTCTGGTAATGTTTCAATGGATTTGCTCCCCTCAATATCCAATCTTTCCAAGTTTTTCAACCTCTCAAGGCCTTTAATTTCGATTAGATTGTGGCAATTGCTAGCCATCAATAGCTTTAGATGTGTTAACTGCGAAAGGTCCGGTCTTATGAGGGACTGGCAGCTATAGATTGTCAGCTCTTCCAAGTTGTTCAATCTGTCGAGGCCTTGAAATAGATCATCATTCACTATTGGACCATCTAACTGTAGATGTTTGAACAACTCCCTGCGTGTGGATAAGTCTATCCCCACCATTCCCAAGCATCTCAAAGACTCCAGATGTTCAAGGCCGTCTAGGTTGGACAACTTGTTGCATCCAATTACATATAGCTCTTTTAAGGATTTTAATCCTTCCAGACCCTTGATTTCTGTCAGCTCCTGGCACGCTTCGATACCTAATATTGACAAGAGTTGCAAACTCGACAAACTTGGCAACTCTTTCAACTTATAAAACCCGGAGACATAGAGCTTCAATATTCTTGAGGAAGCTCTGGCATAGATTCCAGCAATTTGCAATCATGAAAACTGAGCTGTTTTAGATGGATTAGATGAGAAAGTTGAGGCAACGTGCGAAGATGACAGGTGATTACTAGATCTGTTAAACTGGTAGGAAGCTTCGGCAGCGACTGAATCATGCTGCAGTCCTTTAAATCAAGTTCTTTGAGACAAGAAAGTTTCACAGTTGCATCAGGGAAGCCAGAAATGCACATATAACTTAATCAAAGGATCTTCAATGAAGACAACCCATCTATAGGAACTTCCCTTCCAGACTCCGCAGAATGGGGCAATTAATACTTCAAGTTTGCCCAACTTGCTAATAGTCCTGGGTAAAGTAATCAATTTCTTACAGTAAGCAATATTCAAAATGTGCAAGTTTCTCAAATCCCCAATGGATTTAGGTAATTCTGAAATTTCTGCAGGTGACAAGATCAGTTCAGTCAATGATTCATCACACCTTACTTTGCTGGCCGGTGCTAGTGACCTTTGAGCCCGTGCCATAAGCGAAACTTTGCTTGCACTGCTTACAGCACGCCCTTCTACATCCAGGACTCACAATTTTTATTGTGAAGTGTTCCCAGATGATGGACTTCTTTTTTCTCCACTTGTTGGGCTGTGTTTCAGGAGATTTCACATCGTTGTTTTCTTCTGGGGTTGCCATCTTCTATCTAAAAACAAATTCCTGCCCAATAAAGTCAGAGATAAAACAACAAAAGAAAAAAGACAGGTATGAAAGAGAAGGAGATTTAGAATATTTTGACAGCATGAGGCAAGATAAATTAGAAAAATCACTGATGAATGGACTTGAACCAAATATTAAAGTAAGATGGACAGAAGATCTGTACAAGGATTAAAAAATTTTAAAATAATTGAACAAAGGTGGCCGATCATAGGGAATTGATAAATTAGCTTTCAATATGATGATGAGAGTTTAGAGATGTTTAGCTAGCAACAAAACATCATTTTCCCCTTTATATAGGTCAGGGATCTAAACTCTGGTGAATGTTCGTGCATAAAGTCCACACCAAAAGCACTCCAAAACCAAAAGGCAGACTACACAGGTACCTGCATTTTATACTCAGGAAACACAATCTAGTAGTAGCTTTAACATTCGATACCTCATCTCACAGATCCAGCATGAGTTATCTTGGTTGGTGGTTGGTGATCTATGTGTCAAGAAAGAACCAACTTGCGTTGCCTGTCCTAGTTATAGAATTCTAACTCTCGATCTGGCTGAAAAGTGCAAACAACAGTAGGCTAATGAATCTTTTTCACAAGCTAATTTAAATTCTGAAAGTCAACTTACACGCAATCATCAAGTGCAACCAAAGAACTTACATCTGAATGAAAAGTAAGGGAACTACACAAATCACCTTAGTCTCCTAGATATATCAAACACGAAAAAGCAGCCAAGCATGGAGAAAAGTATTGAACAAAAAGAAAACTCCAAGCATATCCCAATTACAGAGAACTAACCGAGACAAAAAGTGAAAATACCGCGATTGCTAATGCCCTTTTTTCAGTCGTTGGAATAGAAGTAAAAGCTTTAAGGCATCCGCTGGTATCAGACTTGCACTTTTCAGTCAATTAAAAAATTTCAGAACGTACCACACAAAATTCATTAAAAGGTCGGCCAGCGTACACTACGAATTGAGCGAGAGGTGGTTGTTCTTTAGAAATCCTCGATAACTCATGGAACAAGCAGACACACGTGTTGTGATTCCTCTCCGCCAATAAGTGTATGCCCAAAAAAACCAAAGCATTAAGAGAGCAAAATCTAGCCGATCAATGGAGTACCAACCAATTCCCAATGCCCATTTCGAAAGACTCGAACTTTTTGTAAGAATACGGTGCAAAGCTACCAATCCTCCATCGAACAAGTCACACAGCGTCTCCACCTTCGAACTGGCCATGGTTGGGTTGGTGGTCGGAGCTTTCTTCCTGGTTGCAGAGGCACCGTCCGGGACCTCGGCCCAATCACGGAGGTCAAACGAAAGACACAATCGAAACAATTTTTGAATTTGGGGGCGAAGGCTTTGCGTGAGCCGGAGTTTTTCCTTTCAGTTTCTTTCAAAATCCTTCGCCTTTCAACCCTCATCGCCGCCGCCGCTCCATTTGTTGGATGAATGTTGCTGCTGCTGCTGTTGAAGAGCGAGCAATTGGAGCTCCTCCTGGCGGATGAGAAGCACCATTCTCTCGTTCTCGAGCCCTCTTCCGCTCGTTCTCGAGCTTGGCTCTCTCCATCTCCATCTCCATCTGGGTTCCATCAACGAATCTCCAGTTCACAAATGCCTCCAAAGATCACGCCACCTCAACCACTGGGTTCCGTCAAAATAATATAAAACAAAAGACATTTTTTTTTATCTTCAGTCCACTGCTACGAATCTTCCTTCCCTCTCAGAAATGAATCTCCTATTCTCGATCTTGCCAATAAAGACAACTTTTTTTTTGTTTTTTACCCCCAACAAGGCCAAATGCCCACATACAGAACCAGACTTCTTTTTCCCCATGTAACGAAAAAACAGAGGCATTCATTGCCACGGAGCCCAACTGATAAAAAGATCAGACCCGAGTCTGCGAAACCTCAAGAAACCCCGAAATGCTGCAACACCGAGAGCCTGGAAAGCCTCATCCATGGAGTGCAAGATTCCCCTTTTTTTTTTTTTTTTTTTTTTTTACTCGGTTCAGGATATACAGCGAGCATAGCAACCGGCTTTGAGGAGGGAGGTTTTCTGGTGGGAGCTGACAGAAGAAAACTGCCCATGTTTTAAAGGAGAAGTCACGCCCATCTTCGGAAGCCAAAACACACGAGAATTAAAAAAAAAGTCGCGGAGGCAGAGGTGGACGTAAGCCGACGCGCGGGCGTGTCCACCTCCCCATCTCATCTTCCAAAACGCCGGAGATTCAGACTGAATGGGCCGGCCCATGATTACGTGGAGAGGCCGGGCCTGCACCAATATTTTCTCGCGAGGCGCCTACCAATTTTTGTGGGCAGGCATCGTGCACATGGAGAGAAAAATGGACGTGGGAGCCGTGCGCATGGGCCCTTCAAATTTCCTCTTTCTTTGTCTCTTGAATAAGCGTAACCATGCGCTGCGGATCTGTCCCACTCCATTTAATAGGCCAAATCTTGGTGTTCTTGTACCATGGATTTAATCGTGCGATACACGATGGGTCAATATTCATATCAACTGTAGACATAAACATAGCAACGTTCCTATTGCCAGTTATGGGGACCAATTCTTCTTCGAGGTCTTTTATTTCGACTAGATTGTGGCATTTTTCGACTCTTAAAAACTTCGGATGTGTTAATTGCAAGAGGTCCGGTCTTATAAGGGACAGGCACCTATCGAAAAGCAGCTCCTTCAAGTTTTTCAATTTGTCAAGGCCTTGAACTTGGAATAGATCATCAATCACTAGTGAAGCATCTGACTCGAAAATCACGCAATTCCAAACGTCTCAAAGACTGTAGGTGTTCAAGGCCATCGAGGTTGGACAACTTCCTACATGCAGATACTTCTAGTTTTGCTAAGGATTTTAGTCCTTTCAAACCCTTGATTACTATCAGCTCATTGCACCCTTTGATATGTAATTTTGACAAGAATTCCAAACTCGACAAACTTGGCAACTCTTTCAACTTATAACACCGGGAGACAAACAAGCTTCAATATTCGTGAGGGAAGCTCTGGCATGGATTCCAGCAATTCGCAATGCCAAAATATGAGCTCTTTTGGATGAATTAGGTGAGAAAGTTGAGATAACGTGCAATTCTAACAAGTGACTCTTAGAACTATTAAACTGACGAGAAGCTCTAAAAGCGATTGAAAATCACAACGACTAGTTAAATCAAGGTGTTGCAAAGAAGATAGCTTACTGATGCTTTGTGGCGGAAAGCGTATGCACGTTATTGTGGCCCATCCATAATGCCCTGTACGTAGTAGATTTAGTCAACCATTCCAACTAGCCAACTGAACCAAATGTATGATGGAGACGACAATCACAGTCGTATTACTAACAAGCATTAATTCTTCAATTATCTTTCTCATCCGTCCTGTCCCAACCCAGGTACTCTTTCTTTCCGAGTCTCCAAGGCCATCATGAGCCTCTTCTTTTTTGGTGTCGGTCAATGTGAAACACACTGAGTTTTGCCACCGGCTGTTCGCGTGGCCGTGGTTCCTCGGATTCAAGTCTTTCGCAAACGCGTCTTTGCATGGAAATATCTACCGAAAATCTTGTCTTCCACGGAAACATTTGATGGAAATCAACGGCGACTTACCTAAGGGAACTATTTGGGAGACATGCCATATATGCTTTCCCGAGAAATGAAAGATGAGGAGCTCCTGAAAGTCATACGTTAAAGCTCAGGTTCCTAAAAGTTAAGGATCGCCTCTTTCGAAATTTGTGGGCTTGAGGCTTTGTGGTCAACCGTGTGAATGTTTGTTCAATGAATTTCGGTTACCCATTTCTCATTATAAGGATATCACAAATATCATAACTTTCGTACGGTATTTACTTGAATATCACAATATCTTTTTTATCGTTTGATTGTCATAATTTATATAAAATACTCACTTGAGTGTTATAATTTTTTTTTATTATAAACTTTTCAATTGATCAGTTAAATATCATAACTTTTTAAAAACATTCACTACAAGTGCTATGTCACAAAGCATTTTTGGCATTTGGGTGAACGTCTTAAAAAAAATCAGCAACTAAGTAATCGATTGAAAGTTATGGCACTCAAGGGCAATCAAGTGGTCGAAAAAAATTATAACACTCAAGTGAGTGCCGCACGAAAGCTATGTCACTTGTTGTAATCTTATCCCTGCATTTCCCTCATGGGGCTACAAGTGGAGCAATAACGGTTTCCAATTGAGCAGGAGGAACGGTGCTTGCAAATAACAAGGGCATTGGAAAGTCTTAGAATAGAAGCAGAGAGAGTCTCACAAATAGAGAGAAAAAGCGAGAGCTAGCTCGTCCGCCGAGCGCGCGTTCGCATGAGCTTCAATCGCTTCATTATTTGATTTTCAAAGTACGCTCTTTTTGTAGTTCTTGACAAAATAGTACGCACCATTCGTGTTTGTTTGAACAAAAGAACGCCCAAACCCTAGATCACCTTTCATTTTTTTTTCTTCTCCAATGACTTCTCTTCCTTTTTTGTGCAATTTTCTACTTCAAGATGCAAATCAATCAGTGGGAAAAATATGGGCAAATTTATAAATAAATAAAACGAGTGGATTTAATCGTGGAAGAGCCTCGACCGGTGACGTGGGCATCCTTGCGAACCAAACCATGGGTAACTGGATTTAGCTGTGGCTGGGGCCCACCGCTTTATGTGGAGTGAAAGACTTTTTGTTGGCCAATAACATTTGAAGTTAATGCTTGTCGTTACTCGATACGCATAGTTTCGTGGGGTCTTTACTCGATCTAATTAATGGAATGAAAATTGTGAAAAAATCGCAAATTTATTATATTTTTATCAACTCAATTTGAAACATTTTGATTTTCTAATTAAATCATAAACTTTTTTACGTTTTGTTAATTGAGCACATTTGATCAATTTTAGTCGGAAATCACCGTAATGCTAGCTACGAGTGAGGGCCGCAATCCTTGCTCGGAGGCCAACTAGGGTCATTGGCCCTCGCATGTGATCGCTGGATTTGATAGAGAAAAAGGGAAAAAAATAGAATAAAAAAGAAAAGAAAAGAATAAAATTTAAAAAAAATTCAATTATTTTAAAAAATTATAAAATAAATTATTCATGTTTGCATCGATCATGTCATAGCCAGAGTCCACGTCAGTGATTTTCTATTAAAATTGATCAAATGAACTCAATTGGCAAAACGTGTAAATATTTACTACTCAATTAACAAAATCGTAAGGATTATGATTGAATTGACAAAAGTATAATAAGTTTAGGATTTTTTAGACAATTTTCCCAAATATAATTCCACAGTCTCAAGCTACTTGAACTGTCGAGAACAATCATTACCGAGTTGCAACCTTCATGAATTGCATCAATTCAAATAGTTGCTTCAACAAACTGAAAAACTACCACTAAGAAAGGCATCAACAACCCCTACAAATCAATGCTACATCACGAGATCAACTTGTCATGCCCTGAAATGATTAGTACTAAATCATGCCAAAATGTGAACTCTCAAAAAGAAATTATGGCGTCAAGCTTTGCCTACTTTCCCGTGCCAAAACAAATAGTCCATTTACACAGGCACTTCACTCCTAATCTCACAACATAACCACATTGCACTTCCACATATGGTTCTCTTTGGGTTTCATGTTACAGATCAAAATGGCATCGTTTCTTTATTGTATATAGCACGATATAATATATCTTGTTATTTCGAACATCCATAACAAACATCAATAGAACAAATCCACCTTGCACATCATAAAAATTCTGATTTTTGAATGAAGATTACTTAAAATCAGAAGACGACTTTTCTGGACAGGATGAATTTGATTAATATTCTGCCCTTGGTCAAATTTGACATGCAAATCTAATCAATGAATCCAAAATGGCCTAGGAATCTTCTAAAGCAAATATAGCAGTGGATCATAATGTGCTAGTGAATTACCATGAAAAGAATGGTTAAGGGACTGAGATAACGGAGTTAAAGGATTTCTTGACAAGTGCATATGGCTTGTTCGGAGCAAGTGATCCTCCAATTGGGCATCCTCATGGATAAATATGAGATGGAAAGTATCTGCACAAGCGAATCAACATAACCAAATAGATTTCAAAGGAGGAAACCAATCATTCTTCAAAAGCAGTACTTCAAGAAGATTGAAACTCAGATTTGCTTGGAATAGACATGGATAGCTTATCCATGATGAACAAGCTTTATTTGGTGGCTCATGACATCTGACGTGCCTAGAATGCATTCTAATCACTGTTAACGTTGTCAAGAGAATGATTTCTCTGAAGTATCATGTCATACTCCTCGATCAGCTTTCCCCGTTCCTTGAATCACATAATAGAAGGAAAACAATATTCTGTTGTCGTGGAAAATGATTAAATTCAACCTAATTATTTTATACAAAGGGAAAGTAGACAAAAAAGAAAATTTTATAGCTAGTTCCCTATTTCATCAATAAATGTAAAAAATTGGATATCAAGCATTTTTCGGCCCTAAATGAAAAACACAAATAAAGAAAAGAACTAGCATACCCGAATTGCAATTGGTTCACGAAATGGTTTTTAGCTTTCATTTTTAATGTAAAGGAAAAATAAAAGATTCTTCATTTCTCCTTTTTTTTTGTTCTCTTGAAATTATGTTTGGTTGGTAAAAATAAGAACTTCGGATAGGAATGAAAATTTAAACTTGTTTGTTGTGTCTTTGCAATCCATCATTTTGTACTTTCTTTGAACTAATAATCCATCTTTTCATTTGGTGATTACAAAGTAGCATAGTGGGCTATCAAGAAAAATGGTCTGATCAAGTAGGAAATGCTGATGAAATTGGCAATACATCTCTGCCATGAATAATGTGGCCCGCTTTATTTACATTTGAAATGAAACCGTTAAAAGAAGCGATCCATTTTCAAGAAGCCTCTAAACCTCTCCTCTCTATACATGCAACAAAAATCTCGGATATAGTCAAAGAGCCCATAAATTACTTGAGTATACATAGCCTTATGTCTTTGACCTCATTTACAAGCTAACTCTAGAACTTGATGAGTAGGCAAAATTCCAGCCAATGGCCTTTATGGTAGAGTCTGTGGATAGACATGCTTGACTTTTATTGGGTACAGTAGCTTAAAGAGCAATGCGGTTCGGGGCAGCCAGTCTCTTAACTCTCTACTTTTCTGGGGCGGATATATTCTTATCGATAAGCAGGAAATGCTAGCACAAAACTATGGAATCCCTAGGGTACCCTTTGAGGCAGAGTGATTTTGCCATTGGCTCGCCTTCAAACTTTTGCGCATCAATCACGAGACCCCGCTGATTTTGCAATTTCAAAATCATGTCAAACATCGTCACTGGTAGGCAAACCTACATGATGACTGTATTGAAACTCCTCATTTTAACTTGGGACACATTTGTTTCTTCATTAGATACCCAAGAGACAATCCAACCACTGTCCTCTCCGACGCCATCTTTCTTAGGGACAAGAATACACCCGCTGCAGAAGCTGTCCTTTTCGAAATTATGGTACTCGACCTTCATCAACTTCTTGTGATATTTTCCTCTCTAATTCAAGGTCGCTGTAAGGCACACTTCGACATGTACAATGGATTATCGTAATGACTCGAAACACTTTCACTAATACCTTAGAGTCAGATAGCCCAGGACAAGGTTTGTCAAAGTATAATTTCACTAGATTTCCATATTTAGCCACTCCTGAATCAAACAAGTGATGCATAAACAATAGGAAACCGATCTTATGCGCTACTTTGGGGAAGTGGACATGGACTAGAGAGTAGAGACTAGCATTGCATTACCACATTCGGAGCTTGACTTTGAATTGATGACTTGAGCATAACCACACTTGTTGCGCAAGCCACTCAAATTGGCATTTATGAAAGGGAAGTACATAGAGAATTCAGTGCCCATAAGATTCGACTCCTGAACTTTCCCAATTTCCATGTTCAATCTCCACTTGTAGGCACAGGTAAACAGATAGCCTCCATATTTGTTAGGATTTGCATCCACCGGTTCTCTAAAGTTGAATCCTCTCGAGAGCCAATCGAACTTGTTTGTACCCCAATTGGGACACGGAAACACCAATGGAAGAGCTTTGCATCTTCTCACCACAAACTGCATTGTTGGGCAATATCATTCAAGTTGAGGCTTAGTCTAAGAGGATTTTAACCTTCAAATTAGGCTTCTAGGAAAAATATACCTCATAACTATCCTGAAAGGAGTTGAATATGTGAAATGTGCAGCTTGATTCTACATAAAACCATCGGACTGAACTCACGTCTCCATAACGTAGCATCACCCCTATCCTCGCATATCTTCCTCGTCATACTTCAGTAACCTACATTCCAAGAAAATGATTAGCTGCTTCAACAAACTAAAAAATCAAGTAATAGTTCAAGAAAAGATGGGCATTCATAGATTCAGATCCGCTCTTAAACATTCCAGGAGTGAAGTAAAGCACCTGTTTTCATTACTATGACAGATGACTCCTGTTCATAAAGCACGACGCAATGCAATCGGCTTAAAGAACATCCTGTCACATCCATATCCCGTATATTGGTTCGGATCACACATCATTGCCAAAATTACAGTGAAGTTCCTAGTCATTTAAAGCATTAGGGGCATGAGAAATTGTCATCACCAAATGAAGAATGAACAAAAGGATGCAAATTCGATACATAAAGACACGGACTAATGGTACGAACATGTGAGATGGATATAGGCATGACGAAAGACAAGAAAGAGTGCAAGATGATTCCTACCAGTTTTTCCACTGTACGGGATGTCACTTTTGACAAGATCAAGGCCATATATCCACCTTCAGATTGAGAAGCATATGTATTACCATCTCAATTGACAAACAAAGTAGAATATAGATCCATGAAATTCATCATCTCAACATCAGTGTCCTATATCTAAGAAAAGTAAAAATCTTAGATGATGCCTCCGGTGGCTTATCAATCCATCACATAATAAGTGGATATAAGCTCCTAAAAATGCAATTGAAACTACATAGACATGAGTAGTTGCCATGATCAATCAATCGTTAGAAGTGTTATTCCACATTGGTTGAATAAAGGGTTTCAACAGGGGTTATATACATTGAGTCTTCCTATAACTAATAGTTTAAGCTTTTGGATGGGACTTTTGCTAATAATGAATGAAGTTCTGTTTTATTAAGCATGAATAAATGAAAGAATCACACAATAAGGGTGCGCATGGTACCGGTTTTGGTTCTATCCAGAACTAGTTTTATGTTCTAGAAATAGTTTTGGAACAGAAATATGTTTGGTAATGTAATACTATTTTTCTATTTCTGGGACAACTTTTTGTTCTAGAACTAATTCTGGACAAGAAATCAAAACCAAAAAAGAATTCGTTTTCTGTTTTTGAACCAAAAATTAGAACAATTTCTAAAAGAACTTATTTCTCTCTTCAAAACACATCTCTTCCCAAATTTGACCTCGGTTTGACCTGGTCAAACCGGTCCAAACTGGTTCGGTTTGGTTCATTCCCGGTAGGAAAATAAATAAAATTAGAAAATTTAGAAAAATAAATAAAAATAAATAAAAATTGAGAAAATTCATAAAAAAAAATTAGAAAATCCGGAAAAGTCCTAAAAATCTCAAGATTTTTTTTTTCAAAAAATCCATAAAAATTCGAGAAAAATTCATAAAAATTTCGAGAAAATAAAAAAGTTAGATTTCGAGAAAATAGGAAATTTGGTGAATTTTTTTAAAAAAAAGTAAAAAATTTCAAAGCTTCACAGAATAGATTAAAATACTTGTGGCCACCTATTTTGAGTGAAATTTAAATATTTTGAGGTGCCCAAAAAAAACAAAAAATCAAAAATTTTAAAACTTCACCCCCAAAATTTAAATTTCACTCAAAGTGGATGGTCACAGATATTCTAAGCTATTTTATGAAGTTTTGAAATTTTTATTTTTTTTTTATTATTTTGGATATCTCAAAAATTTAAATTTCACTAAAAGTGAGTGGCCAAAAGTATTTTAAGCCATTATGTAAAGTTTTGAAATTTTAGATTTTTTTTTTTTTTTTGGCACCTCAAAAAATTTCAATTTCACTCAAAGTGGGTAGCCAAAGGTATTCAAAAGTCATTCTGTGAAGTTTTAAAATTTTTTATTTTTTTATTTTTTGGGCACCTTATAAAATTTAAATTTCACTCAAAGTAGGTGGCCACAGGTATTCTAAAGCCATTTTGTAAAGTTTTAAAATTTTTTATTTTTTGATTTTTTTAAAAAAATTCAACAAATTTACTATTTTCTCGAAATCTAACTATTTTTTATTTTATGAAAATTTTTATGAATTTTTCGGGAAATTTTCAATTTTTATGGATTTTCTGATTTTTTTTTTAGATTTTTAGGAATTTTCCAGATTTTATAATTTTTTTATTCCATTTCTAAAAAATTGGATTTCTATTCCGGGAAATAGAAATTTGTGTTGTTATCAAACAAGTTTCTGTTTCAGGAAATAGAAATTTTATGTTTTTATCAAACGGGTTTCTATTTCAGAAATAGAAATTTTTTATTGTTATCAAACGGGTTTCTTTTCTCAGAAACTCGTCTTGAAAATAGAAATAAAAAATTTATTTATATTTCAGGAATTCATTCTGGAACATCCGATGACGTATAAGAACATATTCACGTCATGTCATGTCATGTCATGTCAAGGATTAAGAACATATTCCTAAACATCCGATGCTCTAGGAAACCAACTTTAATATAACTTGGAAAATGGTATTACTCTCTGTTTGCATAAGAACATATTCATGTCATGTCAAGGATTAAGAGTCTTTCTTTGTGACTGATGACATATAATGACATGCAATGTCCTTCAAAAGGATTCTGATCTATTTTCATTTCCACCAGGGTTGCGAGCCAGATGACGTTGAAGCATCACGTTCATGTGGTCGACCAATTTCCCCAAGGTTCGTTGAAATAAGACAGAAAACAGTAAGACATCAACATGAAAAAGCCCCATGCCAAATTGAAAATACTAATGTGAGATGGGTACTCTCAACTAAATATGATAATAAAATAACATGATTTCTCTCATTAGGATTCAGAGACACACATCAAACTGTTGTGAAAACGATAATAAAAGAACATGACTAGTATCTTCCAAGTCAATTTGCACTCCTAATATTGCCAATGAGCTATTCTTATGTCAAGATTACAGTTGTAGTTGGAAGTCCTCGCTTCTGATGTAGTATCAATTAAGCTCTCCATATAATTAAAAACCATATGCAGAGCTCCTCTCACTTCATTTCAGTGCCATAAACAGCCGGGTAGTACCTAAGCTATGGAGATTTGTTGTCCCCGCCATCAGCGTAGACAAAAATGGTCCACCTTTCTGGCTGAAACCACATCTATTACGGGAGTGGCTTTCCAATTTCGTTCGATGGCAGCCGTAACAAAACATTCTGATTTGAGCTGCAGTTCAAGAAAAGATGGCATTAAGAGATCTAGATCATCTCTCAAACATTAAAGGACTTAAGCAAATCACCTTTCTAGCCACCAATTGATTACTAGTCATGTTTATCCCAAAAATGTGGAAGCAATACGGTTGATTTAAGGACTTCCTCCATACTTCTAGTTTGGATCTCACACTGTTATCCACAATACAATGGAAATCCTCTGTTCTTCTAAAGCCTCAAGGGAGTAGACATCATCATCACCAAACAATGACCGAACCAAAGTAAGAAATTGCGAATGATGTTAAGGTACGAATTTGCAAGATGATTAATAAAGGCATGAAGTAAAACAAGGAAAGAGTGGCAACATGATATGTATCGGGTTTCCACCGTTGATGATAATACTTTCAGCCTAATCAAGGCCATATATCTACCTTCAGAGAGAGCATCCTTCACATTGAAGAGTGAGGTGAGTAGACTAGAAGAGAGAGAGAGAGAGAGAGAGAGAGAGAGAGAGAGAGAGAGAGAGAGAGAGAGAGAGGGTTTTAGGGTTTTGGAGATTCAAGCGATTACATAAAGAGCGAGACACGAAGATCCGACTATAGCCCCCACAAACCTCAGTTAGCTTCTTGCTGTTTCTTCCCTCAAAAATCATGGCCTGTCATGTGACGCATGGCTCTTTTAGCCACAAAAAAAAAAGTGAAGCGTGACTCTTAAGACTAAAAAACAATAGCATCCACTGTTTGAACCGGTAATTCGATTTGTTACCGAATCCTTTTGGATGTTAATAATTAAATAGTGAACATGTCAAAAAAATGCCCAGAAGGCACCGATTAAGTGTACTTAATTTGGAATGATTTCATATCACTGGTAGTGTACCACACATGAATTAGTTGATGGGAAAATGTAAATTTCCCTTGATTAATTGTTTAATCGGTACTTTCTCTTAGATGAAAATGTAGTTTAATATTTAAATATTTTATCATTCCCCTTTTCACGCTTAGTCTTGTCTTTTTGCATAGTAGTCACTACAAAAAAACATGTTTTTTCCGATGAAATTTCCAACGAAAAATTTTGAAAAATTCGTTGGAAAATGAATTTTCAACAAATTTTCCAACGAAAAAAAAATTTCAAAAAAAATTTTATTTTCGGAAAATTTTCCAACAAAAAATTTTAATTTTCATTGGAAATTTGCGACGAAAATTTTTTCATTGGAAATTTCGCTGGAAACTTCATGAGTAAATTAGTGGCTAAATTTCTTGGAAAGTTCGTTGGAAAATTCGTCGCTAATTATTTGTTGGAAAACTCATGGCAAAATTCATCGGTAATTATTCGTGGGTAAATTCGTGGATAAATTCCTTGGAAATTTCATTGCAAATTTCGTCGCGAATTTTCCAACGAAAAATTTGGCAAAATTCGTTGGAAAACGAATTTCCAACAAAATTAGCGACGAACAAAAATTCGTTGGTAATTCGTCGTCGCAAATTTTTGCGACAAAAAATTTAAATTTTTCTTGGTAATTTGCGACGAAATTTTTTTGCCGCAAAATTCGTTGCAAAATTAGTTGCAAAGTTCGTGGGAAATTTCGTCGCTAATTATTCGTTGCAAAAATCGTGGCAAAATTCGTCGGTAATTTTTTCTGATAAATTTTGTGACAAAACGAATTTCCAACGAATTAGCGACGAAAAAATTTTTTTTCATTAATTCGGCATCGGAAATTTTTTGCAACAAAAATTTTAATTTTTCGTTGGTAATTTGCAACGAAAACAGAGTCGTGGCAAAATTTGGGGAAATTTCCCACAAATTTTACCACGAAATTCAAATTTTCTGCATAGACGGCTTTTTTCAATTTCGTGGCAAAATTTGTGAGAAATTTCCCACGAATTTTGCCACAAAATTGAAAAACCCGGTATTTTGCTACGAACAAAAAAATTCATCGGAAATTTTTTTTCGCAAATTTTGGCGACAAAAATTTGAATTTTCGTTGATAAATTTGAATTTTCATTGATAAATTTGAATTTTTAAAATCGATCGACCATGAGCCCCCCCAAAAGAAGATCTTCACCAATTTTCCTCAACAAAATCTCGGACTTTATCCGTGGTTACTCCAGAACTACTACCTAGTACGTATGGATTCACAGTCACCAGGGGAAACAAGAGTTGGCAAAAATGATTCAAAACACATCATTGAACATAAGAACATGTTATTAATGAGAAGTACCAAATCCCACCAAGTCATTTTTATGGTCACACTACTAACCAGAACACCTGGGAAAACTCCCAAGAAACCACCCCCCCCCCTCCCAAAACAAAAAAAAAAAAAAAAAAACTCTACCTACCGGACTTCATGAAACTCCAGGGGAACTTGGCACTAGTCATGGCCACGGTTCGGAACCGGCGGTTCCGGTTCGTGGCCAAGTATGAACCAGAACCGGCCGGTTCCGGTTCGAAACCGGTTTCCTTTTCCTTTTTTTTTTCTTTTCTTCCTCTCCATAGTCCTAGCATACCTCTCGCCCTCCTCGACCATGCTCGACCCTCCCTTCTTGTTTGCGCCCCTCCGGTCCTCCTCCATAGCCCGGATCGAGAACAGGTCCCGCGAGACCGAGAGCGGGGTCCGCAGCGTGACGTAGGCCTTCTTGTAGTCGGGCTTGGCGACCAGTAGCCCGCCCCGCTTCTTCTTCTTGCCCTCCATGTTGAGGGTGCGGACCTCGCCGACGTCGAAGCCGTAGAGGGACTCGAGCACGCGCTTGATCTTGTTCTTGGTGGCGGAGGGGACAGTCTTGAGCGCGATCTCGGTGATGTTGGTGAAGGAGATGGGCATGAGGAGCTTGATGGGCAGGTTCGCGAAGTGGACGACCCGCCGCCCCAACTTGCTCCCCATCCGTTTGTGGGTCGGTCTTCGTTTGGCGAGGGCGGTCAACGGCGTCGGCGAGGGCGGACTCGGCCTGGCAGCGAGGGGTAGGGGAGGGGGAGAGCGTGTGAAGGAAGCACTGGGAGAGGAACTGGAGCGTCTCCTAATTCCACTCCATGGGGAAGCTGCAGCTCAGGCGAGGAGGAGCTCCGATGGTTGTTCGGGGGTCCGGTCCTCGCCTAGGGTTTTAGGCAAGATTTTTTTGAATGAGAAAGAAGCCATGGAGGAGGATGCGTGATTGCAGAGCTATTCCAGTAGCAGCTGCGCAGGGGGGGTAGCGGAAGGATGAAGAGGGGAAAAAGTTGGGCCTCTTGTTTTTTTCTAAACCCTTTATTTATGTTTGTGGCATTTTAAAATTTTGTGGCAAAATTCATTAGAAATTTCCAACGAATTTTGTCACGAATTTAAAAAAGACTCACACATACAGCATTTTAAAATTTTGTGGCAAAATTTGTCGGAAATTTCCGACGAATTTTGCCACGAATTTAAAAAAAGGCGCAACACATAACGGGTGTTTTAATTTCGTTAGAAAATTCGTGGGAAATTTCCCACGAATTTTGCCACGAAAATAGTACATAGTGCAATAATTTCCCAGAAACTTTCAATTTATGGCAAAATTCGTTAGAAATTTCTAACGAATTTTACCGCGAATTTAAAAAAGACTCACACATACAACATTTTAAAATTTCGTGGCAAAATTCGTCGGAAATTTCCAACGTATTTTGCCACGAATTTAAAAAAGGTGCAACCCATAACGGTTGTTTTAATTTCGTTGGAAAATTCGTGGGAAATTTCCCACGAATTTTGCCACGAAAATAGTACATAGTACAATAATTTCCCAAAACTTTCAATTCGTGGCAAAATTCATTGGAAATTTCCAACGAATTTTGTCAAAATTTAAAAAGACTAAAATACGGCATTTTAAAATTTCGTGGCAAAATTCGTTAGAAATTTCCAACGAATTGAACAAACACCTTATTATTTGGCCTAATAGAAATTTGTTGCAAAATTCGTTGGAAATTTCCAACGAATTTTACAACGAATTTCAATTTTCGGTATATTAATATACTTATGTACTAATTTCGTTGCAAAATTCATTGGAAAATTTGCAACGAATTTTGCAACGAACTTCAAACATGCAGAACAATAATGTGTTTTTTGAATTTGTTGCAAAATTCGTTGGAAATTTTCAACGAATTTTGCAACGAATTGAACAAACACCTTGTAATTTTCCCTATTAGAAATTCGTTGCAAAATTCGTTAGAATTTCCAACAAATTTTGCAACGAATTTCAATTTTCGGTACTTTAATATACTATACTTATGTATTAATTTCGTTGCAAAATTCGTTGCAAAATTTGCAACGAACTTCAAATATGCATACCAATAATTTTTTTTTTTAATTCATTGCAAAATTCGTTGGAAATTTCCAACGAATTTTGCAACAAATTGAACAAACACCTTGTTATTTGCCTTAATAGAAATTCGTTGCAAAATTCGTTGGAAATTTCCAACTAATTTTGCAACGAATTTCTATTTTCAATACATTAATATACTTATGTACTAGTTTCGTTGCAAAATTCGTTGGAAATTTCCAACAAATTTTGCAACAAATTTCAATTTTCGGTATATTAATATACTTATGTACTAATTTCGTTGCAAAATTCGTTGAAAAATTTGCAACGAATTTTGTAACGAATTTCAAACATGAAGAATAATAATGTGTTTTTTGAATTTGTTGAAAAATTCGTTGGAAATTTCCAACGAATTGAACAAACACCTTGCAATTTGCCATATTAGAAATTCGTTGCAAAATTCGTTGGAAATTTCCAACGAATTTTGCAATGAATTTCTATTTTGTACATTAATATACTTATGTACTAATTTCATTGCAAAATTCGTTGGAAATTTCCAACGAATTTTGCAACGAATTCAACAAACACATTGTCATTAAGCCTAATAAAAATTCGTTGGAAATTTCTAACGAATTTTGCAACGAATTTCAATTTTTGGTACTTTAATATACTTATGTACTAATTTCGTTTCAAAATTTGTTGCAAACTTTGCAACAAACTTCAAATATGCAGAACAATAATTTGTGTTTTTAATTCGTTGCAAAATTCGTTGGAAATTTCCAACGAATTGAACAAACACCTTGTTATTCGGCCTAATAGAAATTCGTTGCAAAATTCGTTGGAAATTTCCAATTTTTTTTTTAAAATTCAACAAAAGGTGTTTTTTCAATTCGTCGTTGCAAAATTAATGAGAAATTTCCCAAAATTTTCCAACGAAATTAGTACACAACAAAATTAATATGCGAAAATAAAAATTCGTTGCAAAATGTTGGAAATTTCCAAACGAATTTTGCAACGAATTTCTATTAATCCAAGCAATAAGGTGTTTTTTGAATTCATGGGGAAATTTCCAATTTTGCGACGAAAAATTTTTCGTCGCTAATTTCCAACGAATTTTACTTTTCGTTGGAAAAGTTGTCACAAATTTGCGACGAAAATTTTTTCGTCCCAAATTTTCGTGACAAAAATCTAGTTTTTTTGTAGTGAGTAAGCATGGAGATATTTAATTTGGAAAGCAAATAGAGAGCCTAAAAAGATTCGAACTCGAGATCTCTTACTCTAATACCATGATTGAAAGTCTAAGCCAAAAGTTTAAGGTTTTAGAACAGCCAGAGTAGTCCCACGAAATCTCATATATCATGAAAGATTTTATGAGACCATTGTCAACTGTTCTAAAAGCTTAAACTTTTAAATTGAGCTTTTTGACATGGTATCAAAGCTAGTTTTATCCCTTTCGCAAATGTGCATCCACCCTCCATTAGTCAAATTCCACGTGTCATGGTCAAAGAACCATGTGCCGCTCATAATTAGGTTTACACATGAGTGGAGTGATAAAGTATTATTCCACATTACTTGACGACGGGTCTTAATGCTTTTCATATTTATATGGTCTCATTCCACCTAACAATTTAAGTTTTTGAGTTGGACTTTCTAACTAATGCGGTCACTGAACAAATCCTGATGCAATTACCTTGAATCGATGTCATTATATAAATAAAGTGGTTAATTGACTTGGACTTAGCAAAGTGCGAAGTCGTTGGCTTCTTGGCATTTATCCGGTGATTGATCATTCCATTCACCGGCTCCAAGCCGGCCATTCCTTGTCGCTTCTAGTTGTCTTCCTCTGCACGTGCTTAGTCGTTGCCTTCTAGGCATCATCCGGTGAATGGAGTGCAAAGATATGAGCTGATTTTGTTCTTATATGTACACCGGCACTTTAGTTAGCCCGTGCTACAGATGGGAGTATCGTTTATCGTTTAAATTGTACTAGTCTCTTTTGGCCGCAACATTTATATTACATCCAGAAGCAACGGGAAAACAAGAAAGAAATGGACGTAGTTGCTATATTGCCGCTTCAATTACATTACCATTGTACTGGCCTATAGACTCGTGATTTGCACAGGAAAAATACTTGTGAAATAGATCACAGGAAATTTTTATTCTAGTATTCTTGATCATCACGAGAGTAAGAGATTTTCGTAATATTAGAAGTAATTACATGCCCCTTGTACTAAAAGGAAAAGAAAATTTTTCAAAATAGAGTTAAAGATAAATATCACTCGAGGAAAATTCTCCCGGAGGGCCGGAGACATAGTCCATGACAACCATGCAACTCCAAAGAAGCCCGATTGCACAAACCGATTCGTTCTGCTAACTATGTGGCTCCCTCTACTCAATAGCTCTTGTTCATCCGATTCTTGATTGGAACATGCTTAATTTGGCGATGTTCATCCTGCTCCTGCTCTCCTTCGCAAATTTCAGCACCTGATTTTGCTCCACTTCCTCCGTTGAAAAACCCAACAACTTCAGGGTTTGAAGGAGAAAACAAATTTAGCCCCAAGTCGCTAATAGGTGGGCAAATAACACACACAGACGACGTTGTTCAGCAGCAATATTACCGACTTAATTTTATCGGTGAGTCATGTCGGAAGGTTTATATTAAAATAATGTCATATCAAATTTTCTCGTTACACAAATCGCCAATGACACTAAAGTGATGAATTCTTCACGTGACACTCAAGTGGTCAAGAAGATAATTACGTCATTGAAGCAAGCGCTGTCTGACCAAACAAAAAAAAGAAGTGAGCGCCGTAATAAGTTAAGACAATCGTGGCATTTTTTTTAAGATTCACAATCGAGGCGTCAAGCATCTCCAGCTTCTTCAAAGAACTTTTTTTCTTTTATCCCATAACCAATCGTCTGATTTAAAGGTGAGGCGACACATCCCGTAATTTCGCAAGCTAGATTATCTTTTTTTTTTTTGGTCAAAGGCTAGATTGTCTTTTGCATGCTCCGTTTTTTTCCTGGAAATTTCCTCACTAGTGTTTTTTTTTTCTTTTTTTATTTGTGATGGACTTTCATGGTTTTCTCTGACATTGACAAGGGAATGTGCAAGTCCTCCTTAGTACGTTCCGAGTTGCTAGATATATGCATTATGCCTATTGGCGACAAAGTCATCTTACCTACCTAATTTTCGTTTGGCCTTATCGACATTTTCGTGAAAAATTCATCTACTTGAGTTTTAAAAATAAAAGAAAAAACTATAAACAGAAAAAGGAAATAAATAAGGGAAGATGCATATACAAAAATTTCTTGGATTGATGATTTTCAATGGACCAAGCTACAAAAGAAGATATCACAAACAAAATTGAACTTGCTGTACAGGAATAATAGCGTGCCGGCCAAAAGGGAAAAAGGGACAAAGAAGCAATTGGCTAGGGTGATGCCGATGACGCCCATGACTATGACACCTGTAGATCGACGACAGGCTATACGTTAAGCCTTGGTTCAAAGCCATCTGTTGGCGCGGCTGAAGACAGCCAACTGCATCATTGTCGATGACAGAAGCCAAGCATCGAGCCGCATCCGTGGCAGCTAAAAAACACACATGGTTAGCGCAATTGCTAAAGGGTATGCACTAGAAACTATGGGGATCCAAGTTCATGGATTTTCGAAAATAGCTGGGCAAATGAATTTTCCCAGTTGGTTTAGACATAGACAAAATTAGGTGGCTTTTCACGCACTGTTCTAAATTAACGCAACTTGAAATTTTAAATTTGTTTCTTATTATCATACTTTAGTCACAATGATGATGACCCATTGCAGAGTTGGCAAGAAAAGGACTTGCCCAGCGACATCAAATTGACTTTCATCAATTTTTATCCAGCTGAAGTTACATTAAATTGACGTCCATTAATATTTTATCCAGCTAAAGTTACAAGTTTCATTTAATTGACATCGATCGATTTTTTTTTATCCCAGAGAGACGGTATCAAAGTTACATATAACCAATTGAAATCTTTGTTTAACGTGCTATTGTTTGGTGGCCATTAAATAATTACCAAAAGAAAGAACAGTAGCTTCCTTGGGATGCTGACTCTTCTTTATTTGTATTTTTGTCGACTGATTCAATCCATCACCTTTGTATCTCTGAAACCCGAGTTAGCACTCAACACTACAAGATCATTTCCTTTTGACACTTCTCTTCCTCTCGCAAAACACGCCCTTAAATTCTTCAATTTAATATCTCTCCTCTTGCGAAATAGTAGCTCCAGGTTGACCTAGAGGAAATACACTTTCTTTGATTGATCATTAAAGTATAACCTCAATATAATTAACTGACAAAGAACGAAGTGACTCCTATGTCTAATTAGTTGTAACTTAGTAATTTATGTGTGGGAGTAAGTTGTGTTAGGTGAAAAACAAGAGAAAATAGAAGGGGGTAAGTACAGCGCAAGTGCCATAACTTTTGGCTCACTTAAGTGCCCTAACTTCCAAAAAAAGATCACTTAAGTGCCACTTACGAGCTGGTTCGTGAGGGCCCAAAATCCGCCTTTTCCGACCGAACGGTGACCTTCCCAGTGAAGCGAGCACCACCAGCTTGAAGAGGGGGTGTCGGTGAAATATTCCATGGCCTTCGTTCATCTCGAAATTTTCTTTTTAGCCTCCGTTGACGAAGGTAAAAATGCTTCGTAGTCACACAAATCGATTCGATAAATTGTATGACTAAGAAGCATTTTTACCTTCGTCAATGGAGGCTAAAACGAAAATTTTGAGACGAATGGAGGCCATGGAATGATTCATCAACACCCCCTCTTCAAGCTGGTGGTGCTCGCCTCGTCGGGAAGGTCACCGTTCGACCAGAAAAGCCGCGGTTTTAGGCCCTCACGACTAGCTTGTCATAGGGGTTGGTCGTGAGGGCTCGAAACCACAGCTTTTCTAGCCAAACGGTGACCTTCCCGGTGAGGCGAGCACCACTAGCTTGAAGAGGGGGTGTCGGTGAATCATTTCATAGCCTCCGTTCGTCTCGAAATTTCCGTTTTAGGCTCCGTCGACGAAGGTAAAAATGCTCCATTGACGCACAAATCAGCTTGATAAATGTGTGACTACGAAGCATTTTTACCTTCGTCAACGGAGGCTAAAACGGAAATTTTGAAATGAACGGAGGCCATGGAATCATTCACCGATGCCTCCTCTTTAAGCTGGTGGTGCTCACCTCACCGCGAAAGTCATTGTTTGGCCGGAAAAGCTGCGGTTTCAAGCCCTCATGACCAGTTCGTAAGTGGCACTTAAGTGATCTTTTTTTTTTTTAAGTTATGGCACTCAAGTGAGCTAAAAAGAAGTTATGGAGCTTAAGTGTCCTCCGTACAAAAGTTATGGCACTTGCGCTGTACTTACCCAAAATAGAAGTGTTCAAAGACATTCTTAAAAATAACATATGGAGTATAAAAAAGGGGGCATTTTCAAAATTAGTCCCCCCAACCTTTTTGAAAGCTTTTATGTTTGGATACCCCTTCATCGGACTTTTTGTTTAAAAACTCTCGACTTTAAATAATATCGATCAGAAAAAAATGATCCCCATGCTCTTGATGAAAGTTCAACTTGATCGCTGAACTTTAATTTTGTTTAATTTGGCCATTTATTCTTTGAATCGGATCAATTGAATTCCCCTGATCAACTTGGTCATGTTGGCATCACGGCATCTGACGTCATGATCCATCTCCATCTTGAGACCTACGATTGCTAGCCTAATTGGGCTGTCAGGAGCCACATCTGCAAAATCTAGAAATAAAAAAGAAGAAGATAGAAACCAAAGGGGGAGAGAATTGAGGGAGGGGGAGAGAAGTGGGCGATGGGAGATGGGCGATGGTGCTCGATTCCTAATTTTAGAGCAATATAGATAATTTAAGAGTAAGTTGATCTTAAAATTTATTGCACTATGTATGTAAAGAAGTGAGTTAATTGTTTTTCATCAAAATAAAGTAATGAGGTTCGAGAGAAGAAAATGAAATCTTGATGGATTTGGTTATCCAAAAGTTTATGGCATGTGATATAGTTAAATTAGGTAAAATACTTTCAAGTCATTGATGTCAAGGGTCGACGCTCATGGATTGGTGGGGATGGGACAGTAGATAGAGATGTCAAGGTTCGATCCTGACAAGACAGGAAGAAGAGGATGATTACCAGTTTTAAATTTTTGCGCTTCCAAAAATTTTATGATAATCATTCCGATTGTTGTAAAACACGAAATATTATTAAAATTTTGGAGTGAAATTCATATAATAGTTAAAACAGGCCCGAACGATGTGCCACGACATAAATCAATCTATTTTTTGCATGGGTGGTATGCCAAAGGGGAAAATACTCAAGGGAAGGAATAGATAATATCACGATAATAACTAGAAATTGTTTGATTGTCGTTGAAATGATTTGCTAAATCTAGAAATTATTTTATTGAGATTACTTGTTCATCTGCTTCAAAGTTTGCGGAAATAAATATTGGTAATTTAATGGAACGCTTACAACGGTGTTAATAATTTAATAAATATTGGTAATTTAACACAGGATGATAAGTGTGGCATTACTCTCAGCACATTAACAAATGATGGAACGAGGAGATAAAAAAAAATTATTCTTAGTTTCTCCATGAATTTGATTTGCTCATAACAAATCTCGAAACACTTCGACTTCATTTGTTTCTCCACAAAATTGTTATTTTAATTATGCACGAATGAATGAAAGAAACACATAAAAAGAAAACATCATGTGCTTTAGGAAACCAACCTTAATAGGACTTGGAAAAAGGTAATCCTCTGTTTGCATAAGAACATATTCATATCATCTCAAGGATGCAGAGTTTTCAACTCATGTATGACGACATGCTATGTACTTCGAAGGCATTCTAGTCTATTTTCATTCCCATCAGGATCACAAACCAGATGATGTTGAACCATTGCATTCACTTAGTCGACTAATTTCCCTAAGATTCCTTGAAATAAGACAGAAAACACAACCCCATGCCAAACTGAAATTAGTAATGTGAAGTAGGTACTCTCTATTGAACATGATACTTTACCTACTATATTTATATTTACTAGGAAACAAGGATGATCTCCAGAATCTGATCCCTGTCGGGCTGCTGTCATGCAAATATTCTTCATACTTCTACATAAGGCATATGTGTTCTCCAACATTCTGGTATTCTCTTTGTGTAAATGATAATAAAAGAACATGACTAGTGTCTTCCAAGTCAATTTGCACTCCTAATATTACCAATGAGCTATTCCTATGTCAAGATTACAGTTGTAGTTGGAAGTCCTCGCTTCTGATGCAATACCAATTAAGCTCTCCACAAAAGTAAAAATCATATGCACAGCTCCTCCCACTTCATTTCAGTTTCATAAACAGCTGAGGGATACCCGAGCTCTGAAGATTTTTTGTTCTTGGCATCAGCCAAGCCAAAAATGGTACCACAACTGCTTATTGCATAAGTGAATTTCTAATTCCGTTCGGTGGCAGCCGTAACAAAACATTCTAATTTGAGCTGTAGTTCAAAAAAAGATGGCATTAAGAGATTTAGAAGAGCTCTCAAATATTGTAGGACTAAAGCAAATCACCTTTCTAGCCACCCATTGATTACTTGTCATGTTTATCCAAAAAAACATGAAAGCAATACGGTTGATTTAAGGACTTCCTCCATACTCTAGTTTGGATCTCACACTATTATCCACAATACAGTGAAAATCCTGTCTTTTTTAAACCTCTGGGGCGTAGATATTGTCATCACTAAACAATGACCGAACTTAAGTAAGATATTGCGAATGATGTAAGGGTAAGAATTTGCAAGATAATTAATAAAGAGATGAAGTAATACCAGGAAAGAGTGGCTACATGATTTTGTACCGGGTTTCCACTATTGATGATAATACTTTCAGCTTGATCAAGGCCATATATCTGCCTTCAGAGAGAGCAATGTTCACATTGGCATTTAAGGCGACGAGCAAAGTTTGATACAAATCCAGGGAGATTCATCATCTTGACATTAATGCCTGAGCTTTGAGAAAATGCAGAACACGTTTATGGTACCTTCACTGCCTACTTCTGTGACCAAATAACGAATTAATAAAATGCAATCAAGATCACATATGCATGAGCAGTTTCCAAAATCCATCGGATAGTGAATTTCTCTACTTCATAGAAGTTGGAGAGAAGTATTACTTTATTTACACAAGCGCAAATTGATACCATGTCGAGAATGAAGAATTTCGTACTATGATGGACAGCTCCCGTTCATAAAGCAAGATGCAATGCAATCGGTTTAAAGAATGTCCTCGTCGCATCCATGTCCCAGATATTTGGTTGGGATATCCCACAATTGCCAAAATTATAGTGAAGCTCCTGGTCATTTAAAGCATGAGGGGCATGAGAAATTGTCATCACCAAATCAAAAACCAACAGAAGGATGCAAATTCGATACGTAAAGACACTAATTGATGGTACTAACATGTGAAATGGATATAGGCATGACGAAAAACAAGAAAGAGCACAACATGATTACTACTAGATTTCCCACCGTAGAGGATGTTACTTTTGACAGGATCAAGGCCATGAATCCATCATCAGATTGAGCAATCTATGTATTAGCATCTCAATTGACAAACAAAGTTGCATATAGATCCATGGAAATTCATCATCTCAACATCGGTGTGTCCTGGATTTGGGAAAAGTAAAAATGTTATGATGGTGCCTCCAGTGGCTTATTAATCCATGACAGAATCAGTGGACATAAGCTACTAAAAATGCAATCAAAACCACATAGACATGAGTAGTTGCCATAATCAATCAATTATTAGAAGTGTTATTCCCCATTGGTTAAATAAAGGTTTCAACAAGGGTCATATACATTGAGTTCTGACTAATACTTTAAGCTTTTCGATGGAACTTTTGCTAACAAGTAATGAAGTTATTTTTTATTGTGCATGAATGAATGAAAAGAAACACATAATAAACATCCTCTGTTCTGGGAAATAAATCTTAATAGAACTTGGAAAAAGGTAATACACTCTGTTTGCATAAGAACATATTCATGTCATGTCAAGGATGAAGTGTCTTTCTTCGTGACTGATGACATATAATGACATGCAATATACTTCGAAGGCATTCTTATCTATTTTCATTCCCACCAGGATCACAAGCCAAATGATGCCAAAGCATTGCATTCACTTAGTCGACCAATTTCCCTGAGATTACTTGAAATAAGGCAGAAAGCAATAAGACATCAACACAACCCCATGCCAAACCGATATTACTAATGTGAAGTAGGTACTCTTAACCGAATATGATACTTTACCAGCTATATTTACAATTACTAGGAAACACGGACGATCTCCATAACCCAATCTCTATCGTGCTACTATCATGCATATATTCTTCATAATTCTACATGGGGCATATGTGTTCTCCATCATTCTGGTATTCTCTTTGAGTGAATGATAATGAAAGAACATAATTTCTCTCATTAGGATTCAGAGACACACATCAAACTATTGTGAAAACGATAATAAAAGAACATGACTAGTATCTTCCAAGTCAATTTGCACTCCTAATATTGCCAATATGTAGTTCCTATGTCAAGATTACAATTATAGTTGGAAGTCCTCGCTTCCGATGCAGTACCAATTAAGCTCTCCATAGAATTAAAAATCATATGCACAACTCCTCCCACTTCATTTTAGAGCCATAAACAGCTGGGTAGTACTCGAGCTCTGAAGATTTTTTGTCCCCACCATTAGCCTAGCCAAAAATGGAGCACATTTCTGGCTGAAACCACAGTTATTGCAGGAGTGGCTTTCCAATTCCATTTAGTGGCAACTGTAACAAAACATTTTGATTTAAGCTGTAGTTCAAGAAAAGATGGCATTGAGAGATCTAGATCAGCTCTCAAACATTAAAGGACTTAAGCAAATCACCTTTCTAGCCACCCATTGATTACTTGTCATGTTTATCCCAAAAAAATGAAAGCAATACAATTGATTGAAGGACTTCCTCCATACTTCTGGTTTGGATCTCACACTGTTATCCACAAGACAGTGGAAATCCTCTGTTCTTCTAAAGCCTCTGGGGCGTAGGCATCGTCATCACCAAACAATGACCGAACTGAAGTAATAAATTACGAATGATGTTAAGGTACGAATTTGCAAGATGATTAATAAAGGCATGAAGTAGAACAAGGAAAGAGTCATGACATGATTTGTACCAGGTTTCCACTGTTGATGATAATACTTTCAGCTTGATCAAGGCCATATATCTGCCTTCGGAGAGAGCATCCTTCACATTGGCATATTAAGCGATGAACAAAGTTCGATACAGATCCATGGATAAAACAAATGTCGCTTATTTTATGGTGGCAACGTCTAAAGCCTCCAAACTAAACTCCAAAGATTGATCCTCTTCCTTACAATTCCATAATCAAGCTTCCCAAACAGCACAAATTGAGTTTTTGTAGGCGAATCAGGTAGAGACTCCACCGTGGAACAATGCAGCACCAGCGATCGAGGGCATGGCTCAATCGTGGGCCAACCTTCTTGCCCAACATGAGAAAAGAAAAACATTGAAAAGCTAAGGAACAGACAATAAGTTGGCCAAAGCAGTCTCTACCACTGCATCAAACATAATTCATACCTGCTGGAGATGCAAACCTCAAATTCATAGTTCAACCAGCCAATGACCAGATATTTCTCAAGCACAACTCAACATTATTCTTCAACACCTTTTTGTGAACTGAAATCTTCAAGTAACTTAAAAGAAAAGCCACTTACCGTCAGATTCAGTTAGCTCTGTACTCTGAATTTCGCATTGGCTCGGGCAACAGTCGACTAGCATAGAGTTTGTAACCTTCAAAAAGAAAGATAATCACATTGTAGAGGATCCATACAGAGGATGACAGAATGAAAACCAACCATGGAAATAGAAACAAATTTAATGGTGTTTCTGTTTCAACATTAGAAATCAAAAGGTACTTCCTGACCTTGTGAGCAAGATAAGAATTATTTTGCTATAATTGGCCATAAAATGCATAGTTTTATGCTTTCTGAAGGTTTGAAGCATTGAGTATTGAACAAAAGACACATCGCAAATGCTAAAAACAATAGTATAGATGAAAGTTAAAAGCAAAAGTTCTTCCAAACACACTGATAACTCCTGGTGAAAGAAGAAACCAATGGACTTCTATTAGCGCAGCTCAAGCTTTTGCATTTTCCCAGAGTCAAAAGATGATAAGGAGCAATTCCATTCAACTAGAAAGCTAGCAAAGGAAAATTAAGGAAAAAATGAACAAGCCATATCACCATCACAACAATTCGGACACTAGCATCCTTTTCCATGTGAAATTAGTAGCCTTCAACACCATTACACTATGTTATTAGCTAACTGGGATGAGTGAGGACATCCTTGGAGAATCTTATGAGAAGGAATTTCCACATACTCATGGAGAAAATGCTACTTTGGATCATAGGTACAAACAAATGGTTCACAGGAGATTGTTCATCTTTCCACTTTTCATCACCCCTCACGGTGCTTCAAGATCCGAGAACTGTAAAGAAATGGCTACGAAAGTAGAACCTCATCAATCAAGGCAATCTTCCTGTTCAACCTGAAGTTAGTTCATATTAGTTCCGACAACTCTGCCTACAGTCAATTTCCACGGTACCTAGACATGGTGATAAAATCAACCTAAACCTGTAATAGGCTCATAAGTCTTGATAATCGAGCATGAGGAAAATACATGCTCAACGATTGCTCAGATAACATGAGGAAAATTCATCACCATTGACACGAAACCTAATCAAAAGCTGCTATAGTTATCTCATTATACCATAGCAAACTGGTAGAAGAGAATAACCTAGCACATCTTTGCACCTAATAGGTATCACAAGCTGATAAATATAACAGGACAACTAAACATGCTTTGCTGAACATGCAGAAAAGCTCGAATTAGTTTCATTTGATTTCCTCCGTGTGCAGACATCAAACATCCGAAATCAGACCAACAATAGCGGCTCAAAACCTCGAATCACCAGAATGCGCATGCACCAATCACGCCAAGAATCAACCAATGTGTTATAAAATTGCTTTAGTACTACACGTGTTCTTTGAAAACGTTTCTTTAGTTTGTTTCGGTCAATAAAATCATGTTATCCTAGTCTTGAGGAAGCAGTTAGATATGTTATTGGGATTTTCATCCACGATTTTCTCACTTTCAGTTTGTTTTCAACTTTAAATTTAAGATTGAGAAATCAAAGTTGCAGTTTTCCTGGTTTGCTGCATATCCATATACTTCTTTTCTTCTTCAGCAATTCAATCCTATGTTTTTTCATCTTTAAAAACTCAACAAATTGGTATCAAAGCACTCTTCTTGAGGGATCTATGTGTGAGTTTGATGCATCATGGAAGCCGGAGCCAGTTTCTCATCAATTGCTCCACCGGTGTTCGACGGAGACAACTATCGGATTTGGGCAGTACGCATGGAGACATACTTGGATGCCTTGGATCTTTGGGAAGCAGTGGAAGAAGACTATGAAATTCCTGCTCTTCCAAACAATCCCACCATGGCACAGATCAAAGCGTAGAAGGAGAAGAAGACGAAGAAATCAAAGGCAAAGGCCTGCTTGTTTGCTGCAGTCTCATCCACCATCTTCACTCATATCATGTCTCTGAAGTTAGCAAACGAGATATGGGATTATCTCAAGACCGAATACGGAGGAGACGAAAGCATCCGAAGGATGCAAGTGTTGAATTTGGTACGTGACTTTGAGTTGTAGAAGATGAAGCAGACTGTAACCATCAAAGAGTATTCTGACAAGTTGCTTAACATTGCAAGCCGAGTCAGACTACTCAGCTCTTCTCTGCCAGAATCAAGGATTGTTGAAAAAATCCTTGTAACGATGCTTGAAAAATTTGAGGCCACGATTACATCCTTAGAAAACACTAAGGATATGTCAAAAATCACTCTGGTAGAACTGTTGAATGCTTTACAAGCACAGGAGCAAAGAAGAGCTATGAGGCAGGAAGGTGAAATTGAAGGAGTCTTACCTGCAAAACATCACGAAGCTGAAAAAAAACAAGAAGAAAAAGAAGAAAAGCCAAGAGGGAAATTCAGTCCTACCTACTTCGAGTGGCAACAAAAGCAGAAATGGAAATTTCAAGGGTAAATACCTTCCTTGCCATCTTTGTGGGAAGAAAGGTCACCCTCCATTCAAATGTTGGAGAAGACCTGACGCCAAATGTTCCAAATGCAATCAGCTTGGACACGAGGCAGTGATATGCAGGAATAAAAATCAGGTGTGGGAAGCAGATGCTCAAGTTGCAGACCAAGAAGAGGAAGATCAATTGTTTGTAGCCACTTGCTTCTCAAGCAGAGAATCAAATGTGAGTTGGTTGATAGATAGTGGTTGTACAAACCACATGACTCACAATCGAAATTTTTTCAAAGAGTTGAAGCCCACAGCAATCACAAAGTCAGAATAGGAAATGGTAACCATATTCCAATGAAGGGAAAGGGAACTATTGTCATCTCAACAAATTCAGGTACAAAGTCAATCTCAGATGTTCTCTTTGTACCTGATATTGACCAAAATTTGTTAAGTGTTGGTTAGCTCATTGAAAAAGGATTCAAGGTGTTTTTTGAAGATAAACTTTGCCTCATACAAGATGCAAATGGAAAGGAAATCGTCAAAGCAAAAATGAGATGCAAGAGCTTCTCATTTAAACCAACCAAGGAGGAGCAAGCTGCTTGTTCCATGGAGGAGAATGTGACTGAGACCTGGCACAAGAGACTAGGCCATTGTCACCTTTCAAGAATGTTGCTGATGAAGAAAAAGGAGTTGTCAAATGGTTTACCAATCTTTGCAGACCATTTATCGAATTGTCATACCTATCAATTTGGTAAACAAAATAGAAAACCATTTCCTAAATCAACTTGGAGAGCCTCTCACAAGTAGAAACTAATCCGCACAGATGTTGCTGGTCCTCAAAGAACTCAATCACTTGTAGGTAGTCGGTACTACGTTATTTTCATTGATGATTTCAGTAGAATGTGTTGGATATTTTTCATGAAGCATAAATCAGAAGTCGCTGGCACGTTCTGGAAGTTCAAGAAAATGGTGGAGAAGCAAAGTGGCAGTAACATTCAATGCATTAGATCTGACAATGGAAGAGAGTATACTTCAGAGCAGTTTAACAAGTTCTGCGAAGAATCTGGCATTAAGCACCAACTCACTGCTCCCTACACTCCACAGCAGAATGGAGTCAGTGAGCGGATAAACAAATATATAATGGAAATGACTCGATGCATGCTTCACGACAAGGAGTTGCCAAAGAATTTCTCTGGGCGAGGCAAAGAAGCAATCGGGTTTTCTTGCAGATAGATTGCCTACCAAGGCATTAGAGGACAAAACTCCATTCGAGGCATGGTATGACTTTAAACCTTCACTCAATTTCCTTAGAGTGTTCGGTTGTATGTGTTTCTCTCACATTCCACAGGTCAAGCGTGATAAAGTTGACAAGAAATCAAAACCGGGCATCTTCGTGGGTTACAGTTCTTCCTCCAAGGCCTACAAGGTGTATCAACCTCAAATAGGGAAGATAATTGTCAATAGAGATGTGTTCTTTAATGAAGATGAGAAGTGGAACTGGAAATAGACACAAGAGACATCCACGAGCAAGCAGAAATCAAGTCTTCCCTTCCAAACAATAGAAGAGCGAGCAACAGAATAGTGGCAAGAAGAGTTGGAAGATGATCCTCCAATCCATGGAACAAGATTGCTCTCTAATATCTATCAGAGATGCAATGTGGCCATTTGTGAACTTGCAGGGTATGAAGAAGCTATTAAAGACCAGAACTGGAAGAAGGCAATGGAAGAGGAGTTGTCGATGATTAAAAAAAATAAGACTTGGGAGCTTGTCGACAAACTGAAGGATAGAAAGGTTATTGGAGTAAAGTGGGTGTTCAGAACCAAGTTAAATGTAGATGGTTCCATCAACAAGTACAAGGCTAGACTTGTAGTTAAGATTTATGCACAGATTTTTGGTGTTGATTATTCAGACACCTTTGCACCCGTGGCTAGATTGGACACCATAAGACTCTTGCTAGCAATTGCAGCTCAAAAGGGCTGGAAGGTGTTTCAACTAGATGTAAAATCTGCTTCTTGAATGGTATTTTGCAAGAGGAGATCTATGTTGAACAGCCCGAGGGATTCGTGGAACAAGGTGAAGAGGAGAAGGTCTACTTGCTCAAGAAGGCTCTATACGGCTTGAAACAAGCACCTAGAGCATGGTATAGCAAGATAGATTAGCATTTGTCAAGCCTCGGATTCGAAAAGAGCATGTTAGAGGCTACTCTTTATGTGAAACATAAGGGAGATGATCTGCTTATAGTCTCTCTTTATGTTGATGATCTCTTAATCACAGGTGGTAATGCCAAGCTTGTTGAAGAGTTCAAAATAGAAATGATGCAAATCTTTGAAATGACAGACTTTGGACTAATGACATACTTTCTGGGAATGGAGATTAAGCAATTGGAAGATGAAGTTTTCATCTGTCAAAAGAAGTATGCCAAGGAAATTCTCATGAAGTTTCGTATGGAGGATTGCAAGGCAATGGCCACTCCAATGAATCAAAAGGAGAGCTGGAGCAAAGAGGACGGGACAGACAGAGTTGAAGAGGGTTACTTTCGAAATCTGATTGGTTGTCTAATGTATCTCACAACATCAAGACCAGACATTTTATTTTTTGTAAGTCTCTTATCTTGTTTTATGCATTGTGCTACTGAAATGCACTTAAGAGCAGCAAAAAGAGTAGTGAGATACGTTCAAGGAACAATTGAATTTGGTGTGAAGTTTAAGAAAAGCCAAGATTTCAAGCTGTTGGGATTTTCTGACAGTGATTGGGGAGGTTTGGTGAATGATATAAAAAGTACCTCTAGTTATTGTTTTAGTCTTGGCTTGGGGAATTTCTCATGGTGTTCTAAGAAGCCGGAAGTTGTAGCACAATCCATAGCAGAAGCTGAGTTCATAGCATCCACAATAGCAGTTAATCAGGCAATTTGACTAAGAAAAATTTTATGTGATTTGAACCTGAAGCAGTGGAACAACACGGAAATTCTTGTTGATAATTAGGCAGTAATTGCAATTTCTCACAATCCAGTTTTTCATGGGAAGACTAAGCATTTCAAAATCAAGTTTTTCTTTCTAAGAGAAGTGCAGAAAGAAGACGAAATTGCACTTGTTGATTGCAAGTTAGAAAATCAGTTGGCAGATATTTCACGAAGCCATTGCCTATAAGCAAATTTGAAGATCTAAGGAAGAAGCTTGGGATTTGCAGCACCCAAAGCAAGGAGGAGTGTTATAAAATTGCTTCAGTAGTGCACGTGTTCTTTGAATACGTTTCTTTAGTTTGTTTCGGTCAATAAAATCATGTTATCCTAGTCTTTAGGAAGTAGTTAGATATGTTGTTGGGATTTTCATCCATGATTCTCTCACTTTCAGTTTGTTTTCAACTTTAAATTTAAGATTGAGAAATCAAAGTTGCAGTTTTCCTAGTTGGTTGCATATCCATATACTTCTTCTCTTCTTCAGCAATTCAATCCTCTATTTTTTCATCTTTAAAAACTCAACACAATGAATAAACCGATCAATCAGCGACAAGAATGGATTAATGTTAAAAGGGGTAATTTCTTCCTGTTTCTTCCTGTTAAAAGGGATAAATTGCACTTGCTGTTTCTTCCTACCAAATATCTGGCCTGTCATATGGCCAAAAGTCCGGTAATTTCTTCAGTGACTCGCACCCATTCCAATAAAAGAGCTCCAAGAATTTACTAGGGCAGCAAATTTCAACTAAGCTTTTGCAACCACTAACAATCAATTCCTTCAGATGCTCCGACTTTGAAAGGTCCAGTACTTGAATGTGCTTGCGCCCAGAGATAACCAATACTTCCAGGGATCCCAATTTTTCAACGCCTCGTATCGCATGGAGTTTATCTGCCCTTTCATCAGAGTCGTCGAGGTTGGACGACCCTAGCGCTATGGATAGGTTCAACCATCTTAGGGATTTTAAAGCTTCCAGTCCATCCAATTCCTTTAGCCCAACGATTCCAAGAGCCCTAATTCGACAAAATTCCAAATCGGAAAGCTTTGGCAACCTTTCCAATTTGGGGCATCTCCAAACGTCAAGCGTCCGTATGCGGGAGGGAAGCTCGGGATGCTCTCAAGAGACTCGCAAAAAATCAAGGGTGAGCTCCTCGAGATGCTTCTGTGTGAGAGAGCGATGGCAGCTCATTGCTCCGGCAGTGAGCCCCCGAGGGATGATAAGCTAACAGAGGGCTTGGGAGTGACTGAAGCTCACTACAGACAAGTAAATCGAGGTGTTCGAGAGAAGAAAGCTGATCTAAGTTTTCCGGCAAGCCAGAAATTTTTGCTCCACGTAAACAAAGGGTCTTTAGAGAAGACAATCCACCTTTATCAACATGAATTTCTCCTTCCAGTTCAGAGCATCCGTAGGCATTGAACTCTTGGAGGCTTTGCAATTTTCCAATTGAGCTCGGTAACCTTTTTATCTTGCTATGACGAATCCTCAAAATTTTCAATTTATTCAATTCCCCAATGGATTCGGGTAATTCCTTAATCCCTGTCCTTGACAAGTCGAGCTCAACCAACTCTCCCAACTTCCCAATTGAAGAAGGGATTTGTTGCAACACACCACAGTCCGCTAACGACAAATTTTCCAAACGGAGACGGATTATTGAGCTAGGAATTTCAGTCAGTCGCCGACACCACGTGGCACTAAGCCTCTTCAGCTTCTTCAAAGATCCTATACATGGAGGGATTTCTTTTATCCGAGTCTCGCTTCGACAAAGTTCCTCCAAATTTTCTAGTTGGCCCATTCTTGGGTAACTTCTCGATACTCTCACAATGACTCAAGTTTAAGGAAATGAGGCGCTTGACATCTCCAATGGAAGGGTCGATTTCTTTCAAATGGGCACAATCTTCTAGGATTAGCATCTCTAAATTTTCAAATGCAGAAAGATTGGGGGTGCTTCGTAAATTGAAGCACATTGAAAGATTGAGAACTTTCAGCCTCTCCATCTACAAGAAAGAAACATGTTCCAAGATTAGCAGTAAGAAAATAAAATGATTTACCATCAAATGTAACAAAAGAAAAAGCCTTTTTTATCTTCACCTTCATTGAACTCCATCCTCTCCAATTTTCACTAATATTATTGGATGATAAATTAAGCATGACTAATTTTTCCAAATGAACATTGGTCGCCTCGAAAGAGTCAGGACATCTCTTCCACTTTAGCCATCTTAATTCAGAAAGTGATCCTTTGAAATCTCCAGCAAAACCCATGGCCCTCAAATGAAGGAACTTTAGGTTAGGCATTCTTTTGAAGCTCTCTCGCTCCATGAACTCTCTGGAACCCCTTTCGTCTAGACATAGTGCCTCAATTTTTTCATTTTCCTCCTACAAAAAATAAAATAAAATTGAGGATTGTAAATACCATCCAACCTCCTTTTGTTAGTATACTCTGCATGTTATTGTGGCCGATGCATTTTGTCTACACTTGTAGGAAAAAAGAAATACACACGATCTTTTATAATTATGTGATTATGTAATATGTCAATTTTCACTCGTATGCCCCAAATTTTGATGTTTTATGTGAAATTCCTATATGAAATTAGCCAAGTTTTCTTATAAATTTGGAAATTAAATTCTGTTACATTCAGAGTATTGACGAGTGACTAAATATGGTGTCCCTGTGACATATGTGAGAACTGTTATACATTTGAAAAACAGAAAGTACCAAATCAGACTTATGCACTCATAAAGCATGACAATTCATTCCCTTCCCATTCATAAAATATTTTTGGTTTTGGCATATGGCTGGATGGAAACAAGAATTTGGTCTTTTGAACTTGAGTTTTAATTTTTGGATAATCAAGCTCAAAGCTCAACAACTAATCTTAAGACGAGAGAGAAATTGTCCAATCAATACTAAACTTATTAATTTTGCGATTTAGTTTTAAGACCTTTGCGTAAAATTTCAATCTAGTCATTCCAATTAATTTTTGCAGGAAATCTCTAATGTGGCAGTGTGCCATGTAAGACAATCGCAAATGATTGGATCGTTTGTGATTTCTAGCGAAAATTAACTAGAATGATTACATTAGAATTTTGCGCAAAAGTTCAGGCCTAAATTAGCAAAATTGATAAGTTTATGATTGAATGGACTCCGCACGATAGATTTAAGATTGATTAGTAATTTTTGCACAATAGATTTAAGACTGATTAGGTAATTTTCCCCTAAGATGAGCATGCCACTCAATTAATCATCATTGAATTTGCCCCAATCAGTCATAAAATTCGGCCTGATCTTAAGAATTTGTTCGTTCATTTTTGCAATCACCCATTCATATAAAAATATATGAATTAGTAAATAAAAGTTAGCGATTATTATCATTTTCCTCTTTTTGCATTCTCTCATTTATTTTTGTCTCCTCCAATTATCTTATTTGATAAGGTTAACTATCTGTTTTTTATCCGCTAATATCTAACAATAGATTTTTGTCTCTTCTCTTGGTCTGTGTGCGTGCGTAAAGGCACAATTATACTTACTAGGAAGGCTCGTTCATTAAAGAATAGATGTGGATATCATATTACATTAAAGACAGATACGAGAGAATACAATTTCTTTCCCTTTTTACTATTCCATCACGTACTTTCTATAATTATTTACTTTCTTAATTTCGATCTTTGCTTTTTCAGTTTTTGGTTGAAAATTAATACGAATACCTAGAAAATCATTTGTCAGTTGTTATTTAGTTTATTTTGTCCTAATTTACTGTTATGTAATTTTGCACAATGTTGAATTATGTGCTCAAAATACCTATGATTAGAACTATACATAGCACCAGTATGAAAACTAGGACATATTATGAACATTGAGTAGAATAGCCTATCGAAATCATTTGAGTTATCATCTTTCATATGAACATGATTGATCCATGATACGTGTGCAAAGCTCATAAATAAAACTTAAAAAATGCTAATTATGCCACTTCCTTTATAATTAATGTATCTTGAACAATCTTCCAACATTTTTTTCATGTAATTTGATAATTTGACTATAAGTTGGTATAGGCGACAATATAAGAAAAGCCAAAGTCGTTATAGAAAATTTGAATTTTTTTTTAATTTACCAGTCCCTTAAGTGAAAAGAAAAATAAGAGTTTTCTATTTATTGTTGACTAAGAGGCATCCAAATTATGTCGTGTTGTTTCAAGTTATCAACTGACCCAACCATGTTAATAACATAATTATGCATTTCTAGATTACTCAAAAAATTTATACTTTTAAAGGCACTTCTTCAATTATGTTAATAACATGCACCGAGTTATACAATTTAAACTAAATCTTCAATTTTCTTTGTATTAAGTACATGTACTTCCGCATTCACATTATCATATTGGTTTTACATCGTGAACATGCATAATAAATCCTAGAAAATAAATTGTCAAAATTCTTCATACATATGAAACCACTGCATAACATCTTATTACTTGAAATTGAACATAATCTGAAGTTGATAGCCAATGGTTGAGGTGCAAAGGATTTAACTGAAACCTTTCTTTTTGTTGCTAAAAAGCAGAACCTATACACGAGCAAATTACACACATTCACGGTAGGAAATTGAAGATGGAATAATGTATTCGATTCTTGGAGAAGGAGACTATCACATATATCATACAAAAGTAAAATTTCGGGAGTGAAAAAGGTGAATAATACGTGATCCATGTATTTATCCTCATGCCAACGTACTTCAAAAATATATTGCTGATAGATTTTGGGAAGATAGAATGAAAGACAACAAAGTAATAATCAACAGTGAAGTTTTTGTTGTTTGGTTGAATAATATAAATCAATCGGCATAAAGTTATAATGACTCATAGATTTTCGAGTGTGATGAACCGGATTTATAAGTAGCATAAAGTAAATTTTCAAACCCGTGTGATGCTCGGTTTTCAACCAGTAATATAGTAAGAAGCGATAACAAATCTGCAAGAAAACGATGTTAAAACGAGAAGAGCAAAACCCTCTTCTGAGCCTCATAATCACGAGTGCAAACTTTTAATGGACTAAAGGCCAAAATTGGATGTAGCCTTTACCAAGAAAATGCTAACAACATGTTGAGAATGGTCAAAGACAGAGAAAAAGGACGATAACAACATTGATTTGAGGGACTACTATTATAGAACACGGGAGAGGCCAAAAGGAGACATAATTGTTACCTTGCGTCGTAGAATTCTCATGGTTTCCACGTCCCATGGTCTGCTCCAATGCCAAGGCTCCACATCTTCTGGACGGGCAATAGCTCTACCTAGATCTCTTAATAGATCATGCATTCTCAATCGATTCTCGCCATCAATTTTTATTAACGAATGGTTAATCAGTACTTGCAATCCGATTATTGGGGAAAAATTGAGATCCTTCCACAGGTAAGTAGCAATTCTTTTGTCAATTCCAATGAAAAAACATGCAATGTCTAGAAACATCTGTTGCTCCTTATATTCTAATGTATCGTAACTTATCCTCAACTTTCCTTGTACGGTCTTATTAGGTGCATTCCTCAATTTCTCCTGTGTCTCTTTCCACACTAGTGGATCTTTTTCTCCGTTGAGAAGTGAACCTATAACCACGAGAGCTAAGGGAAGCCCTCCTGTGGTGGCAACAATATCCTTAGAAAGAGTCGTGAGTTCTGTTGGAGGTTGTTTCACTCCAAGTGCATACAAGCTAAATAGAAGCATAGAGTCTTTGCCATTCATTTCTTTGAGTTCATAACTTTTATATTTAAACTCTTGAATAGACTTCAAGAGAGCCTTATCTCGACATGTAATAATGATTCTACTTCCCGATCCGAAATTACAACCTCCAATCAATTTATCGAGGTGCTCTTGATGACCCACATCGTCAAGAAGAATAAGTACCTTCTTTTTTTCACAACTTGATCGGATCTTTCCAATCCCCGTTACAGAATCACGCACTCTACTTTCATGATTTTTTGTTAAATCTGAGATCAGCAAAGATTGGATACGCTCCTCATCCTTGCGAATAAATGTTTCTCTAATATCCATAAGAAAGCTGCGGTACTCAAATTTCTTAGAAAGCTTATTGTAGATGTTCATAGCCAGAGTTGTCTTACCGATGCCACCTATCCCACAAATCCCAATAATTCGAGTTTCGGGAAGGATCGGTATCTACCAATTTCATTACCTCAGCCACACGATCATCAATTCCAACCAATTTCCCAGGAAGAGGTAATAGGAAATCATCTTGCTGCTCGCCCATTATTACTCGTACAAGTTCTTTTACTAATTCCCCTTCGCGCCTGTCAAACAACACAACCCAAACCGACCCAAAAAAAAAAAAAAAAACACACCACAAAACAACTTATTAATGGCTCCACAAAATAACGATCAAGGATGATAATAGAAATATTCTTCCGGCGAGGATCTCTTAAAACAAGGTGAATGACTTACCCACTAGAAAATTTGTCTGATTCGAATATTCTAGAAGCAGCTGCTTCTCTGAGCGCTTCTGGCCCTTGTTCCTTGACATCATCCTTAAAAAGATGCATACTGGATCTGAAGGCCTTTCCAAAGGCCCCCTCTAGTTCTCGCACCTCAGAGGGTTTCACCTTGTAAAACACGGCCAAGACTTTTTGTCCTTTTTTCCGGCACTTCATTATCTGAATGAGTTCGCGAAGGCACCATTCGCTAGCAGCATAATTTTCCGAGATGATTGGGATTGAAACCTTAGAGTGCTCGATTGCACTACAAAGTTTTTCAGCAATTGGCTCACCAAAGCGGAGGTTCTCATCATCTCTGAACACAAAGTTTGGATGGAACGGCAGGCCCTCATCTCGGAGTCTATGGTAGAGGTGATCAACAAAGCCATTGCGAGTATCAGGACCTCTAAAGCTCAGGAATACGTAGTAATTGTTTTCAATCGCAGAGGTGGACGAACTCGAAGCTTCAGTGAATTTTGGTCGCTTGGGTTGTCGTTCTTCCATTGCAGTGCACGCTCTCTCTCTCTCTCTCTCTCTCTCTCTCTCTCTCAGAGTCAGAGGCTCGACAGTTTTGGATTGTTTTGAGCAGCAAAATGATTACTGGACTGTCTCTGCACCACTTTTATAGCGTGGCGGGTAAAGAGGAAAAAGGGAAAGCAGAAGGCAAGGCATGATCACTTCTCGACTATTTAAGTATATTTTTAATCTCTCGAAGTACATTCGTCGTTTCATGTATTTCACGTGTTCACACTTGGAATCTGGAGATGCCTTCAAATTTGACACGAAACAAACTACTCACGCATTGCCTTCTTGTGGCCCAAACTCCTCCTCATCCTTGACGTTGGCTTCTCGGCATTATCTGATCCGATGGATGATCATTCCGTTCACTGCTCCAAGCGCGCCTTTCCTTTCCACTTCTTGGAGTCTTCCGCTTACGCGTGCTTAGGCATGGCCTTTTAGGCATTATCAAGTGGCAGTTATATCTCAATGCTGAATGGAATCAAGACGAGCTGATTTTCTTATCATTTATATCAGCAGTTCAGTTTGCCCGTGCTGCGCATGGGTGCATTAGCGCATCGGGTTTATTTTATTGTCATTTTTCACCGCAACGTTAGTACCGTGTTGAAAAGCAAGGAAAAAAAGGAATAAAAAAACTTAATGGCTACATTGTCACTACGATCATCTTACCATTACTGTGGCCTATAGACCCATGCTATGCACGGAAAAGTCTTGTAAAATAGATTATAGGAAATAATCATTTGAGAAGTATGTTGATCATCATGAAAATAAGAGCTTTTCATAATATTGGAAGTGAAACATTTATAAGTTGGCAAAAAGGAAAAGAGAAATATCTAAAAGCAAACATTAATAAAAAAAAATTTATTAATTTTACTTGTGACTCACTATTTCCACTGATAAATTTTTATTCTGAATTATGAGCTTTTACAAAAATAGATAACTTATATTGTACTTAAAATTAAAACATGCCTTATTCCGTTGGTTGTATCTCGTTTGGTAAATCACTGATTTCACTAGAAACTTGCTATCTCTACCATTAGGTCTTTGTTCGAGTGGCAAATTTCTAAAGATGTTGATAACTTACTATTGCGTTTGTAAATTACTATCGGCATACCTAACCATTTACATTGTTTTACCATATAACAAGATTGAGTTGTGTTTTTTGCCCAACTTGCTAGTAGTAATAGATAAATTACTTAATTTCTCGCTTTCAACAATATACTAAGTTTTCCCATGTTTCAAATCCTTAATGAATTTAGGTATTTTCTAGATACTTGTAAATAACAAGTTTAATTCAGTTGATCATTCGAACTTTCCAATTGAATTGGGGTAGACATGGCCACGGTTCAGGAACCGCCGGTTCCGGTTCGTGGCCATGTATGAACTCGAACCGCAAGGGGGCGGTTCTGGTTCTGGCCTGTTCCTGTTCAAGGGGGGAGGAGGAGAAAATGGGAGGAGGCACAGGGTAGCGAGGGGGGAGGAGGAGGGGGTGTCAGCGTCGGCGGCTGCAGCCATGGGCGAGGGCGACGGCGGCGGCGGCGGCAAGGGTTAAATCTGGGAAGATGGGGGGCGGGCGGAGGAGAAAAGGGGAGGACCGGAGGAGGCGCAGGGGAGAGGGGGGAAGGAGGGACCAACCATGACGAGGACCTTGCTGTCGGTCCGCGAGAGGAGCTTAGAGGCAAGGCCCGAGACGCAGGCGGTGCAATACAATGTCAACACAGTGGCGTCCACGGTGGCAAGGGGCTGGCCGGTGAGGGAGCTGAAGAGAACGAAGACGGCGTAGACCCTCAGTAGGTTCAGCGCGGAGGAGTTTCTAGGGAAGTGGGTCACGAGCTTTGACGCCGATGTAAGGAAGGGAAGGGTGGGAGGATCAAGAGGGCATGAGGAGAAGGGAGGCGAAGGGGGCGGCAGCGACGACGAAGGTAGAGAGGGGGTGGGAGTGGCGGAGAGGGGTGTGGACGGAGGAGGAGACGGTGGAGCGAAAGTGGCGGATGAGGGCCTGGTGGGAGAGGAGGGCGTGGAATGGAGGATTGGAGGAGGTGGGCATGGGTGGGGGTGGCCCAGTGGGAATGTGTCAATGTGGGGCTACAGGTAGCAGCAATTTTTTTTTTTTGGAATCAGGCTCGAAATCGCCGATTTCGGGTAGGTTTGAAATTGCGGGCCCGATCAACAGACCGGTCCAGGATTTGACCCGGGCCAATTCTGGGCGAAAACCAACCCGTAGCCATGTCTAAATCGGGGATACGATGGAGATGACAATCACCAGCACGTTACCGAAAAGCATTCATCAATTATTTTCTCATCCGTCCCGGTCACTCTTTCTTTTCCGAGTCTCCAAGGGCATCATGACCCCCTCTCCTTTTTTTATTTTTTTGGTCGAAATGACCCTCTTCTTTTTAGAGTCAATGTGAAACGCGCTGATTGCACCGACACACTTAGTACGTTCCAGAAACGTTTGCATATAGTATTTGTCCTTTAATTGAATCGTGCAGCAGGGGAATCGTTGGACCTGGAAATCATAGTCCATAGGCTGCCATGTAGCAAATAGTAAGTCTCCCAGTAGGGAATATTTGGGGGACATATAATAAATGCTTTCACAAGAAAATGACAGATGAGGAGCTCTTGACGTGTACGTGAAGCTAAGGTTCACAAAGTTTGAGATTTTGCCTTTCAAAATTTGTGGGCTTCAATTTTTGTGGCTGAACGTGTGAATGTTTTGTTCAAGAATTTTGTAAAGCATTTCATAAAGGGAATATATCACAAAAAATTTCAAACTTTATTCAACGTGATAAATTTATTTTAAATTTTTTTATAATACAAAAAATTTTAAATTTATATATATGTAATATATTTATCCTAAATTTTTTTCTATAACACAAAAAATTTCAAACTTTATTAACCGTAACACATTTGTTCTAGACTCTGTGGTCGAAAGGCATTTTTGTCTTTTAATTTTAAAAAAAATCTTTTTCTTTCCTTTTTCTATTTTTTTTTCCTTTTTTTCTTCTTCTCCCCTTCTCTCAGCCAGTCGCTAGCGTTGGGCCTTGCCTGGGTCCAGCGATGCTGATTGCGAGCTGAAAAGGCTTTGTTGCTGGTGGCGATTGGCGACGGGTGATTGCGAGCTGGAGCGATAGAAAGCCAAAGGCGACTGGGTCATCATGGGTCCCTTGTGGGGTGTCGAAAGATTGGTCTTTTGGCTCGTGGAGGGGCTGTTGTTACATACGCCTTCATCGTCGAGGTAGGTTTCGGATGCGAGTGGGATATGAATGGAGAGATGATGATGGTGATTCAGTTCGCGAGGTGGGTTTGGTGTGAGGTTGGCGGTTCCTTGCTGGGGACTCGAGTTCTCCTAGTGGGTGCCGGAATCGGAAGAGAGGCCGACACTTTCTTTCCCGATCAGAAGCACGGATTTCTTCTGATGCATGAATCAACCGAAGGTGGTCAGCGCGCGTGTTGAGAATTTCTTCTGACCCAGGCAAGACCCTCACCCAACACCATTCATAACTCGAAAGTTTCTCTGACCCTTTGCTAATTGGGTCTGACCACCATCTCTTATTGATTTTGTATCTTTTCCATCCTATTCTATATTCAATTCAAATGAATTGAATATTTTTTCATTGCATAAGAATCCATTCAATTCCACTTGATTTTTTTGAGTTTTATTGAATATTATATTCAATCGACAGGACAAAAAGGGGGGGGGGGTTTGGTTAAAATATGCCAGATTCCGCCGAGTATACAAATGGATTCCAGCAATAACAAAAGCTGCAAAAAAGATTGTAGCAATACTACTAGAAAGGACAGTTTCAATATTGCCCATACACGAGGGCCACCCTAGCCGAACTCAGGTGAGGGCCGACGCCAGCGGCTTCCTTCTACCATGGCCGGCAGAGGGAAGGGAGAAGAAGAAAAAAAGGAAAAAAAATTAAAAAAAAAAAGATGAAAATGTCCTTCAATCAAAGAATTTGGAGTAAACGTGTTACAATTGGTAAAGTTTGGGGTTTTTTATATCACAGAAAAAAATTTTGGATAAATGTGTCATACGGATATAAATTTGAGGTTTTTTGTGTCATAAAAAAAAATTTAAGGTAAATTTGTTATGTTGAACAAAGTTTAGGATTTTTGGTGACAATTTCCCTTTGTTCCCAAAGGCTAAGGTTCCTAAAGTAGTAGATTGGTGCATATAAATAGGGCATTAGAAAGCTTCAGCATGCCAAGCTTCACTAATAAAAAGAGAGAGAGAGAGAGAGAGAGAGAGAGAGAGCTGGCTCGTCCGTCCATGAGGGAATGAAATATTCTTACTTCTTTGCGTTAACTTTTGGTCCGACTGTTTCAAGTAATATTGGTTTTTGCAATTTTTTACAATAAACAATTTAATTTTGGGACCTCACGTCCCACTTGTTTATAATTTTTCTTGTGCCAATTTGCAATTTTTAAAAGGAAGCAAGCCACACAAAATATCACATGATCTTAAATCGAAGAAAAAAAAGAAAACAAAAAGCAAAGTGAGTTGGGTGGCCACATTTCTACACCTTAGAGGCTTCCTCTCCATGCTCCTACTATATGCAATCTTTCTTATTGATGAGTTACAAATATAGACATCATTCATATTTAATTTTAGTTAAGTTTGCATATTGGTATTTCTATAAGTTAAACATCAACAAAAAATATAGTTGGAGGTAATTTTTTCCGACTTAACGGAGGAAAAAGTGACATCGCTTACAATGAAGAAAATCACCTCAAGCTCCATGCATTTGTAAGAAGAATGTGAGATCTAATTCTAACATTTTAGGGAAAGTTTCATTTTACCCTTCATAAATTCGAAGTTGGTGCATGTCACATCTTAAAAAAAGTTACAACTCCTGCTTGCCTAACCCGAACTTGTATCTTGTTAAGCTCATTAACACTGCTAACCTTTTTCCATTAACAAGTATGGTGCACGTCTTTATGGGATAAATAAGTTACATATCCTATATAATCTAAAATCCTTTGCTAAATGATTCTTAATATGATGAGTGTCAATTGTCTAATTGGCGACGGATTACTCATATGATGAGATGTTATTTGTTGCATTTGTGCTGCCATAAAAGTATTCAACTTTGTGAATAGAAATTGGGCTTCGGAGGATCAACGAAATTTGATATGAAATTGACATTATTGGTAAGTCTTAAGATGGGCATTTGAGGTGGCAGAGCAATTTCTAGGCTCCAAAAGTTTAGAATTGGTAAGTCCAGAGTGGCTGTGCTACTAATTTGATACCCATCATGTAGCCTTACATAGTATCTTTTACATGATATCTTTTAGAGAGGTAGTAGATTCAAAATATATTAATTAAATAATCATTAACTACTTAATTGTTCATGAAATTATCTTTTACGTCTAGAGTTTCATGTTTAAATTCGTAATAACCATTATTACTTAGCAATCTCTAGCTCCGCTTCAACCCTATCCTCTCTCTCCCTCCCTCCAACAAAGCTCTACCTGCCTCATATTAATATATATGTGCTTTTAGAAGGTGACATTTATTTCTTCATGTTTTAATTTAACAATTATAAATATGTGTTATCATTTTTATGTTTAAAAAAACTAACATTTAAAGTTAAGATTAAACGGACAAAGGGCAAGAATCAAAAGTCAAAGTCACACCGAACACTCATTCTATGGCCACTGCCTTTTAATCTTTGTAAGGAGCAAAAACACGCATCACATCTCGCATCATCTCGACAGTGAATTACAAATTTATCTTCATGCTAAGTTAAAGGAGCACCTTGTTGGCTTTTTTTTAGCATTGTAGAAATCATATTTACAAAATGACGTACATCTCCATTCGGATGCTCTCTTTTCCACAGCAACAGGCCCTCACACACCCACCCCCCTCCTTTTCCTCCATCCTTCCCTACCGAAAGAACCTATTACTCCTTTCGCGTGTGGCCACAGAAAGAGAGAGAGAAGGTTGTGTTTGGGTGTGAAACAACAGCTAGAAGAAAATTTAAAAAAAAACGAGAGGAAAATAGAAAACAAGAAGGGAAGATAAGATGAGGTGTGAATGGGAAGGACGCGTTCAAGTCGGGAAGGGGATGTATGGTGGGCCGTACATTACACCTTACAAGTCAAAAGCGGTGTCGTGTCTCAATTAGATTTGAATGAAAAATGACCAAAACCACTTAATTTACAGTTACCAAGAAATGCATTGCAACTTGTAATTACACCCTACACTGCATCGATTGGGTGATTTTTTCAATCATTGTATATCACAAATGAAAAAATCGATCTTTCTATCTCATGAATTGGGGACGCAAATCTATCTCTCTCTTCCTTCCCTCTTTTGCTTTTCGGCTTATTATTCAATGGAGAAACAGATGCAGAGAAACACGCCTCTACTGTGCTCACTGAACCCGCAACCCCTCTATCTCATTGCGAATTCCCTCAGGGACCTATGTTACTTTCCTCATCCGTCCGTACCGCTCTTCTTTCCAAGTCTGCAAAGCCACGAAACTCTTCTTTTTGGCGTCAATGTGAAACATACTGGGTGCCTCCAGCTGTTCGAAAGAAAAAAAAAAAAAAGAGTCCCACATCAATCAGTACATTCACTGAATCGTCAACCTGAAGTTTCGTCTAAGTTGCCTTTATTCACACTTATTCAACAAGTTGTATGCAGCACAAGCATCGTCGGATTGAGAAATTGACAAGATATTTCGTAATTCTTGTCTTCGACAAAAACAATTAGAGAGAAATCAATGTCTACTTGTCGAGGCTATTGTGTAGGAAATAGTAAGGGTAATAATAGGGAGCTATTTGGGAGATGTACGATAGATGCTTTCGCAAGAAAATGAAGATGAGGTGCTCTTAAATTCATCCGTGAAAGCTCAGGTTCTTTCAAAGTTTGCGGGCTCCGAACTGAGAAAAAGAAAGAGTTGGCTCATCCGTGCGGGAAAGAAATTAAAGAGTTTGTTCTAAGTGTTTTTGCTTGTCATGTGAGAAAAATAATCGTAATAGTAAGTGTAAACTTTCACTAATCATAAATTATGTGTGTGATAGTTGCGTGATATACATTTTTTTGGGTGTGTCATATTCATACTTAATTTTCAACTAAGTATGTCCCAACCTGAGTTGCTCATTACAATTTTCTTGTGTTGCCACCACTGCTTCCGTGCCCAACAACGACTGAAGGCACAACAATGACTGATGAATCATATCTAGTTTCAGAAGAAATTTTGCTCCAATGTTGCCACCACATGATTTTTCAACAAAACCATTAATGACCTCTTTTTTTTTAACTAAAACTTTGAAGACATGGCATAATTTTTGCAATACTCATGGCTCAAAGATGGGCAAGTGGGAACAAGACACGTATGGGTAGGCAGGATAACATGCATCATACCAAATGCCATGGACGTCATACACGTGAATGTTTTTCTTATTTTAAACCAATTATCCTATTGGGAGAATTATCTAATTAGTCATAAATTTATTATATAAATGTCAATTTAATCCTAAATTTTACAATTTTCCGATTTAGTTCTAAATCTTTATGCGATATTTCAATGTAATCATTGTGATCAATTTTTGATAGAAACCACTAGCGTAACGATGTGCCATGTAGGACGACCCAAAATAATGAGATCGCCACATCAGCGATTCTCAATGGAAATTGGCTGCAAAGATTACAATAATATTTTGCGCAAAAATTTAGAATTAAACTGATAAAATCATTATATTCTACCGAAAATGTTTTCGGAAGTGACGCGTGATGCAATAATAGCTATAGGGCACTAATGCTGAAATTATTGAAGCCTTCGTGAGATTTTCTCTTTGGAGTCATTGTGAAAATGTGGGATGCATTCGCACGGTAGAGCCGACACGCACTGTCCATGGAAAGATCGGCTTGCGGATGGCATGCATGGAGTACAAACACGAGTTGCAAAAAGCAATGTAAGGGGCGAATTATTGGGGAGAGTGACAAGGGGGGGATCCACTTTGCTTTGTCTACATCATGGCTTGACCATCATATGCGTTTTGTGGACCATCATCTCTTGAGATCTTTCCCCCGATTGGGGTCAGGGCACGTGAACCTTCAAGAAACCTATCTACACGATGATTGTTTGGGGCGGCTTGTGTGGTCCAGTGCCTCGACTTGAACTTCACATACGTTTTGGGCCTCAACTGCTATATTCTGACGCTTGAATGAACATAAAATAAAATCAGAACATGACTATTCCAGACAGAATGAAATTGATCGATACTCCGCGCTTGGTCAAGTTTGACACGTAAATCTGATCAAGGAATCCAAAATGACCGGGGAATCTTATGAATAAAATATAGCAATTGATAAAAAAAAAAACATGCTAATGATTTACCATGAAAAGAATTGTTAAGGGACTGAGATAGCTGAACTTAAGGGATTTCCTAAAGAAAACTATGGGTTAGTTGAAGCAATCGTTCTTCTAGTTGAGTATCCTCATGGATAATATGAAACGGAAAGAATTCGCGTAAGGGAATAAAGACAGGAAAAAGAGAGGAAATTAAGTAATTAGCCCAATCCGGTTTTTTTTTTCAAGCCCAGATCCATCAAACCAATTTGAACCTAAAAAAGGCACCGATGCAAGTCCAAATTTACCTAACCAGACTGAGCCCAGAATTATTAAACCCTGCTTAAGCCCACCTAACTATTTTCTATCTTTCCCCTTCGCCTCTCGCGGATCCGACTCACTGAAGCTCCAGGTTCCTCTCGCACTCGAACACTAGTGGGATAGCAACGCTTTGACTGATGCACTAAATTTCTAGAGACTCGGCTAAATCAGCCAAGAATCACCAATTAAGAATTTTAAAACACAAAATAACCTATACCATTTATTTCAGCAGTTCAGTTTGCCCGTGCTACGCATGGGTGAATCGGGTTTATTTTGTTGTCATTTTTCACGGCAACATTAGTACCGTGTCGAAAAGCAAGGAAAAAAAAAGGAATGAACGAACTTAATGGCTACGTTGTCACTACGATCATCTTACCATTACAATGGCTATGCACGGAAATGTCTTTTGAGTTTGATTATAGGAAAAAATCATTCGAGAAGTATGTTGATCATCCTGAAAATAAGAGCTTTTCGTAATATTGGAAGTGAAATATCTATAAGTTGGCAAAAAGACAAAGCAAAATATCTAAAAGCGAACATTCATTGAAAATTTATTAATTTTACTCGTGACTCACTATTTCCACTGATAAATTTTTATTTTGAATGATAAGCTTTTACATAAATAGATAACTTACATTGTACTTAAGATTAAAACATGTCTTACTTCGCTGATCGGCAACGATCGGCAGAAGAAAAAGGATTGTTGTGCTTATGAACGAGGAGGTGCTAATGATAGGCATCGTTAGGTACATATGGCTGATTGAGGAGGATTAGGATCTTACGGGAAAACCATTAACCAATAGGTATTGTTAGTCTTAGTTACACAAGAGATTAATTGTAATCTTTAGATGCATGTTTATAAATATCATAAAGTAAAATTTAGGGAAAAGGCCACCAAAAACCCCGAACTTTGTCCCGTGTAACACATTTACCCCGAACTTTTTTTTGTGACACCAAAAACCCCAAACTTTCTTTTTTGTGACACATTTACCCCAATGTATATTGTCCATGGGCATTTTCGTCTTTTCCGCTTTTTCTTTTTTTTTTTTTTTTTTTTTTTTCTTTTTCCCATTCGTGCTGTCCTCGGCCGGCCGAGGTCTCCGGCGACCTCGCTGGGCGAGGGACCTCGCCCGCCCGGCGAGGGGCCCTCGCCCGGCGTCGGGCGAGGGCCGCCTGGCGGGCGGCGGCGAGCCTCGCTGACGCCGGGCGAGGCTCGCCTCGCTGGATCCGGCGAGGCCTCGCCCGGCGAGGCTTGCCCTCCCAGGCTATAACAGCCGAAATTCGACTAATTTTTGGGATTTATTGAACGCGTGATTTGTCGATTGTGCTTGTAGTAAAAATCTCGCCCGAGAACCGATCACTCTTGGTTATTATTTTAAATTAGAGATTTATTTAGAATCGCACTCGAGCAAATTTTGTCGTTAATTAGACCCCGAAATTGGCATCGATTTTGGGAGTTTCAGCGAAATAAATTGGACGGTGTCGATATTATTGTTGCCAAACATCGAGATTATCAGGAATGGTTAAAAAGTGAATTTTTAGACCGGGTGCGAATTTGGACTAGTAGACCGCCCTCGTAGTGAGACCGGAAATTATTTTATTTCCGTCAATTGCCTTAGAATATTATTCGGGACTTTTCGGGTTTGTTAGGCCTTTTTCCGAATTTAAATCGGCATCGATAAGTCGATTTTTAGTTTGGACCGTGTCCATTGTTTCGCGCTTGAACTTTAAAATTTGAACTTTTTCCCTATTTTCTCTCTCCTCTCTCTCCTCTGCCCGTGCTGTCCTCTCCCCGCACGTCTCCTTCTCTCTCTTCTCTTCTCTCTCTCTCTCTCTCTTTTCTCTCTCTCTCTCTCTCTCTCTCTTTCCCTCTCTCCTCTTTTTCCCCACAGCCTTTCGCCACTTCCCATGCAATTTCTCTCTCCCCTCCGTCTCCCTCTGCATGCCTACTCCCCCCCTCTCTTCTCTCCTTCTCTCCTCTCTCCTCCCTCCTTCCTTCCTTCTCTCTCCTTCCTCTTAAAAAGCTACTCCTTCGTTCTTCCAACCCGAACTAGTTTGATTGTGCATTTTAAGGGTAAATTTCAGGGGTTTAATTAAGTTAATTTGTGACCTAAATGGACGGTATGTAGAGGGGCTGATTAGGAGATTAATCGGGACTTATATTGGCTGAATTTGATTGGTTATGGCGGGTCCTAAATGGATTGGACCTTTGGTATCTTGAGGTTGGGCATTAAAAATACCGGGTACACATAGACTAAAGTGAAATGATTTAGATGTGCCGATAAAGTGCCGAGTGAGTGAGAGTTGTGATTCATTGATCCGGGGCGAATCGGGTATAATTCATATTGATTCGAATTCCATGGCATGTGAATTTGCATATTATGTTTTAGTATGGTTGAGATTGAATACGTGAATGCACATGTTCATCGTGAGTAAATCGGGCCTTCGGCCTAAAACAAATCAGGCTCGCCTGGCCGGGTCGAAACTAATCGCAAGGCCTTCGGTCGGCCTCTGTCGAAACCATTGTACTACGGTCAAACGCTAGTCTTCGGATCCGCCTCGGGTCGAACAGCTGGGGTCTTCGGACCGGCCTTCGGCCTAAACAATGATCTTCGGATCGGGCCTTCGGTCGAATCACCGTGGGCTCCGGCCGGGCCTTCGGTCGGCTTAATGGTCACGGCCTTAGGGGTCGCACTGGGCCGTAAATCGCACATGTTTCATATTAATATTGAAAGTCTCACTGCGGGATGTTATAGTGAATTGGGCCTTGGGCCCGGGTGAATTGAGATTTATTGTTGCACTGGTTCATTTAATTACGCATTTTATTTACCCTCTGGAGGTGCACATTAGCCTAGTTTAGGATTAGGGATTCATTACTTGCTGAGTTTCTCACGGTTGTAGTAAAACCGAACTTTTCAGATCCCCGACCATGAGGACGGCAGACGTGCCGATGCAAGATTTTTGGGAAGAGCCCCCGGGTAGTAAGTAGAGCCTGAACCTGAGCCACTTACCCCCCCCTTTTGTTAGTAGTGGCCTTGGCCCGCTTTTGGATTTTCTGAGTTTGGGCTGTATAAGAATATTGTATATGATTTTCCAGTACTGGTACAAGTGTTGATTTCAGTGGCTACCCTTGGTTATGTGTTCTTATATGTACGGGTGATTTTAATTGTTTCCGCTTGCGACGAGTTTCGCTCTGATTGGTATGTACGGGTCGGTGACGCAATCCTGGGAGCGTCGCACTTCGTATCGACCCTAGGCGGATGATCGTACTCCCGTTGGGTGCGGGGCGTGACATCCCTTGTTGAATTGGTATCAGAGCAAGGGCGACAGCTCGGTCCAATCTAACCGAACCTTGGGTGATAAGGAGGAGTGACCATGGGTAGCCATAAGTTGACCTAGTGTGCTAAGTGTACCTCCATTGTTTGTGTTTGAATGTTTTGGTGATTGTTTGAACCCGATTGCTATGCGGTCTTGCGGGGACCCAAGGTAAGTGTGCAAGTCCTTGGGTGAAAATTTTGTGCCGTTGTGCTAGTTGCATCTTTGAGTGCTAAATTGCTTTTATGTTGATACCTACCTAGGACTTAGACCCGGTTAGTTGGTTCAGTCTCTAATTCTGGGCGAAATTATAATGGTGGTCGAGCATTCGGACTTAAGGAATGGACAAAGAAGAAGGAAGTATGGGTAGGGCCCCGAGGAGGGGCATAAGAAGAGGAATCCAGCGGTGGAGGTCGTGTTTCGGGTTAGAGCCGTGGAAGACCTCGGATGGGTGCAAGAGCAGAGAAAATCCTGGATTTACCGCCGGAGCCGCAGCAGTAATTTCTAGGGATGGAGAGCAAGTGATTGAAACCCTAAGAGAAATAGGAATAAGGCCAAGGCAAGCAGGGCCCAAGAGAGCAACAGCCATTGTTGAGGTCCGAGGCTGCAGCAACACGCCATTGTTGGGAATCAAGCCCAAGCCTGGTCAAGCTCAAGCTCAACCAATGGTAGCAAAGAAGGCCAATGCACTGGGCTTGGTAGAGTGCCTCCCCGGTTGAAAACCGCCCCAAGTTCACGGGCAGGAGGACCCGGTAAAACCCCCTAATGCTATGGAGGAATTCAGAGGACATTCATCCGGGTTGGGGTGTACCGAGACGGAGAGTGATCTCACTGGCGACTTACCAAACCGCAAGATAACGCCCACGACCGGTGGAAGGCAGCTATGATAGAGTGTTCCCGCATAATATGGAATGCACTGGCCATATTCATCGAGCATTTCTATGGTCGATTTCTTTAGAGTGCCCAGAGAAGAAACCGGCGGAGTTCATGAGACTTCGCCAAAAAAATGATGAGTTCAAAGACGAGGCGTAATTTGCAAGGTCTGTTTAGATTTGCCCCAAGGATGGTGGAAAATCCATTGATAAGGCTCAAGATTCCGAGATGGATCGAGGCCGGATCTTCGCACCCGATGCTCTTGCTCAATATCGTGGATTACAGGGAATTGTATGAGCGAGCTCAAATCATGGAGAGGGACCAAATGGAAAGAGCAAAGAAGATCGGGTTCGTGGTTTAATCGAACCGGACAATCGCCGCTTTGAAAGAAGCCGATGACCGATAATAGACGGTTTGTCTCACCACCGAGAAGGAATATCGGAAACCCAAATCCGACGCCAATGAGGTTTGGAGCTTGTTTCCGCTATGAGGAGGTCGACATCGATAAGGGATTGCCCGCAGCAGTCAATCTCGTGACCTTCGTGACAACACGCAACCCGCATTGGGACATCGCCCAAATCCCCCGCTAGCTATCCCGGATGTACCACCGCGCAGGGACGGTATACGCAACGGCGCGTAAGGATGCCGAGAGGACGCCAGCGTGGTCATGTGTACCATTTCTCTCTGCGGATCATGCCGCCACGCTTTATTTGATCCCGAAACCCACTTTATTAAATTAAGGTTGTTGGTTTGTCCTATTTACAAATCATGTTATGTGTGACGACCCCAATGCATGATAAGGGAAGTTAGTATCTTTGGGGTGCGTGGACCGAAAATTGTGATTGGGAATGTTGAGAAAAGGATTGACTTGGCTGTGTTAGCTATGTATGATTTTGATGTGATTATTGGTATGGATTGGTGACAGAACGGAAAAGTCAGATTTATGGATTGGGCGGGTAGTAAGACGATCCAATTCAATCCGATGGGACATCCTAGGTTTGAATTTCAGGGAAACCGAGGAGGAACCTCGATCCCTTGGATTTCCTCAATAGAAGCAACTGAGATGCTCGAGGAAGGTTGTGAGGGATATTTGGTTAATGTGAAGGATCCGACTTTGGTGGAGCCTAAGCTAGAGGAAATCCCAGTAGTGTGTAATTTCCCCGAGGTATTCCCTCATGAATTACCGGGCTTACCGCCAGAACGGGAAGTGGAATTTGTAATAGAATTGGCCCCAGGTACTGAGCCAATTTCTAAGGCCCCATATCGGATGTCGTTATCGGAGTTGAAGGAGCTGAAAGTCCAAATGCAGGAATTGTTAGACAAAGGATTCATTCGCCCTAGTGCGTCTCCATGGGGAGCGCCATCTCCTGCTCGTGAAGAAAAGGACGGGACATTGAGATTATGCATAGACTATCGGCGGTTGAATCGGGTGACCATAAAGAACAAGTATCCATCGCCAAGAATCGACGACTTGTTTGACCCGCCATAAGGAGCGCCGGTGTTCTCCAAGATTGATCTACGGACCGGTATCATCGATTAAGAATTGGAAGGAAGATATACCCAAGACTGCATTTAGGACAAGGTACGGGCATTATGAGTTCACAACATGCCGTTTGGCTTGACGAATGCCCCCGCAGACTTTCATGGATCTAATGAATGAGTTTTTAAGGAATTTCTGGACCAGTTCGTGATTGTGTTCATCGACGATATTCTGGTATACTCAAAGAGTCCAGTGGAGCATGAAATGCATTTGACTGAGGTACTACGGACATTGAGGGAGCACGCGCTGTATGCGAAATTCAGTAAGTGTGAGTTCTGGCTTCACAAGGTAGCATTTCTTGGACATATTGTATCGGGAGAAGGAATAACTGTGGATCCGGTTAAGATCGAAGCAGTGCTCAAGTGGCCCCGACCGACATCGGTGACGGAGATCAGGAGTTTCTTGGGATTAGCTGGTTACTACCGACGTTTTGTAGAAGGATTCTCGTCGATAGCCATGCCATTAACGCGATTGCTGAAAAAGGAAATTAAGTTTGAATGGGATGACAAGTGCGAACGGAGCTTTCAGGAACTTAAGCACAGACTGACAACAGCTCCAGTCTTAACTATCCCATCTGGACCCGGTGGATTCGAGATATACAGCGATGCTTCGCTCAGAGGACTTGGTTGTGTATTAATGCAGCATGGGAAAGTAGTTGCGTACGATCACGTCAGTTGAGGCCACATGAATCGAACTATCCGACGCATGACCTAGAGTTGGCTGCCATTGTTTTCGCACTCAAAATCTGGAGACATTATTTATGTGGAGAAAAGTTCCATATTTTTACGGACCACCAGAGTCTCAAATACCGTTCTCACAAAAGAGCTGAACATGCGAAACAGAGGGGTGGATGGAACTTCGAAGATTATGACTCGACATCATGTACCACCCCGAAAAGGCGAATCGAGTGGCTGATGCGCCAACATCGCAAATCGAGTATGGCGCACATGATGATTAAGGAGTGGACATCGTTGGAGAGACTTGAGGACTCAGAGTTTAAATTAGAATTGGGCCAGGTGTCGAATCTGCTGGCTACATTAAGAATCGAGCCGGAGATTCAGACCAAGATTAAGGCTCTGCAGTCCACGGATCGGGAGATTCAGAAAATTGTGGAAATGGATGCCACTACGAGGAAGCCAGATTTCCAAGTAACGGATGACGAATTCTAAAATTTAGAGGACGATGGTGTGTGCCAGATGATCTTGAGCTTAAAGAAGAGATACTAAGAGAAGCTCATCGCCAGCGAATTACGATATACATCCCAAGAAAGATTTAAAATGTACCAGAATCTACGGCAACATTACCGGTGGAATGGAATGAAGGCGAGGCGTGGCCAGTATGTGGCTAAGTGCTTGACATGTCGCCAAGTAAAGGCACAACATCATAAAACCGGGGACCCCCGCGACCAGTTAGAAATTCACAGTGGAAGTGGGAACACATCACCATGGACTTCGTAACAGGGTTACCGAGGAGTCAGAGAGGGCATGATTCCATTTGGGTGATTGTAGATCGACTTACGAAGTCGGCACATTTCTTGGCAGTACGAAAGGATTTCGAGCTGGAAAGGTACGCAGAACTGTACGTGAGACAAATTGTTAGACTGCATGGAATACCAGTAACAATTACATCGGATCGTGACCCGAGATTTACGGCAAATTTCTGGAAAAGTCTGCAGTCAGCTTTGGGAACAAAGGTGCGATTCGAAGATAACTTACCATCCTCGGGGCCCGGCGGTCAATCGGAAAGAACGTCTGAGACTCTTGAGGATATGTTGAGGCGTGTGTCTTGGATTTCAAGGGTAAATGGGAAGAACGATTGCATTTGGTGGAGTTTGCGTGCAATAACGATTATCGTGAGTATTCGGATGGCCCCATTTGAGGCTTTGTATGGCGGGCGTGTAGGACTCGGTGTGTTGGGATGAAGTAGGTGAGCGAAGCATCACGGGCCCGAGTTGGTACAGCGATGCTGGAAGTCGCCGAGGTTATCCGAGAAAGGTTAAAGACAAAGACAAAGTCGACAGAAAAGCTATGCCGATCGGAGACGCACGACCTTTGGAATTTCGAGTTAGAGACCATGTGTTTCTAAAAGTGTTACCTATGAAAGGGTTATCCCGATTTGGCAAGAAAGGGAAGCTAAGCCCAAGGTTTGTCGGACCATTCGAGATCTTGGAAAAGATTGGCGATATGGCATATAGGCTTGCCCTGCCACCTAACTTGTCCCAAGTACATAATGTCTTCCACGTGTCGATGTTGAGAAAGTATGAACCAGACCCGACACACGTTCTAAGGTATGAAGAAATAGATGTGGACGATAGGGTGTCGTACGTGGAAAGACCAGTCAGAATTGAAGATCGGAAAGACCGGGTACTGCGGAACAAGACGATCCCGATGGTCAAGGTAGTCTGGGAGCACCACGGGACAGAGGGCGCAACTTGGGAAAGCGAGGAAATGATGCGGCACCAATACCCCCATTTGTTTGAGTAGTTAGATGGATTGTAAATTTCGAGGACGAAATTTTTGTAAGGGGGGAAGAATTGTAACAGCCCGAATTTCGACTAATTTTTGGGATTTATTGAACGCGTGATTTGTCGATTATGCTTGTAGTAAAAATCTCGCCCGAGAACTGATCACTCTCGGTTATTATTTTAAATTAGAGATTTCGCTAGAATCGCACTCGAACGAATTTTGTCGTTAATTAGACCCCGAAATTGGCAGTCGATTTTTGGGAGTTTCAGAACGAAATAAATTGGACGGTGTCGATATTATTGTTGCCAAAGATCGAGATTATCAGGAATGGTTAAAAAGTGAATTTTTAGACCGGGTGCGAATTTGGACTAGTAGACCGCCCTCGTAGTGAGACCGGAAATTATTTTATTTCCGTCAATTGCCTTAGAATATTATTCGGGACTTTTCGGGATTTGTTAGGCCTTTTTCCGAATTTAAATCGGCATCGATAAGTCGATTTTTAGTTTGGACCGTGTCCATTGTTTATGAACTTTAAAATTTGAACTTTTTCCTATTTTCTCTATTTTAAGGGTAAATTTCAGGGTTTAATTAAGTTAATTTGTGACCTAAATGGACGTGTATGTAGAGGGGCTGATTAGGAGATTAATCGGGACTTATATTGGCTGAATTTGATTGGTTATGGCGGGTCCTAAATGGATTGGACCTTTGGTAATACTGAGTTGGGCATTAAAAATACCGGGTACACATAGACTAAAGTGAAATGATTTAGATGTGCCGATAAAGTGCCGAGTGAGTGGAGAGTTGTGAGTCATTGATCTGGGCGCATCGGGGTATAACGGCTATTGATTCGAATTCCATGGCATGTGAATTTGCATATTATGTTTTAGTATGGTTGAGATTGAATACAGTAATGCACATGTCCGGTCGTGAGTAAATCGGCCTTCGGTCGAAACAATCGCGGGCCTTGGTCGGGCCTTCGGCGGGTCGAAACCACCGTGGGGCTCTTCGGTCGGGCCTTCGGGTCGAACCACCGGGCTCACGGGTCGGGAACAAGTTGGGGGGCCTCGGTTTAAAACAGCTTGGGGTCTTTCGGACCGGGCTCTCTTCGGGTCGAAATAGTTGGGGTTCTTCGGATCGCCTGGTCGAAACAGCTGGGGTTCGGACCAGTTCTCTGTCGGGCTCGCCCAAAACCACCGGCCTTCGTCGAACGAACCGCGCCTCGGGTCGAACGAATCAGGCCTCTCCGGCCTGCCTTCTGCCCGCTTTAACGGATTGTTGGCCTTAGGGTCGTGTCTCGGCCGACGTGAATCGCATAATGCTTTCATATTAATATTGAAAGTCTCACCCGCGGATGTTATAGTGAATGGCCTTGGGCCCGGTGAATTGGAGATTTATTTTGACCCCGTTCATTTTAATTCACATTTATTTACCCTGGAGGTGCACATTAGCCTAGTTTAGGATTAGGGATTCATTATTGCCGAGTTTCTCACGGTTGCCAGAAACCCGAACTTTCGTGGATCCCGACCATGAGGACGGCAGATACCGATGCAAGATTTTAGGAAGAGCCCCGGGTAGTAATGAACCCCTGAGCCACTTACCCCCTTTATGGCAGAAAGGGCCTGGCCCGCTGATTTTTGGAATTGGGCTGTATAAGAATATTGTATATGATTTTCCAGGTACAAGTGTTGTTCCTACCACTTACGGTTAGTGTTGATTTCGGGTTTTTACCCAAGTTTGTTTTGGTATAGTAGTGGCCCCGCTGGCCCGTTTAGGGTTTTCGTATATTTTCCCCGTGTTGGGATCTACCCTTGGTTATGTGTTCTTATATGTGTGCGGGTGATTTTAATTGTTTCGGCCATGCGGCGGTTTCGCCTATTGGTATGATTTTCGCAATCTTGACGACCCTGGCGGATGATCGCTCCCGTTGGGTGCGGGCGTGATATGCCTGTGCCGAAGCCTCGCCGGGCGGGCGAGCCTCGCCCGGCGTTGATTTTAGTGGCTACGAGGCTCGCCCCCGCAGCCAGGTTAGGCTCGTGTTCCCTCGAGGCCGGCCGGTCATCGCCAAGGCGAGGACAGCCCCGCCGGAAAAGACAAAAAATTAAAAAAAAAAAAAAAAAGCGGAAAAGACGAAAATGCCCATGGACAATATACATTGGGGTAAATGTGTCACAAAAAAGAAAGTTTGGGGTTTTTGGTGTCACAAAAAAAAGTTCGGGGTAAATGTGTCACACGGGGTAAAGTTCGGGGTTTTTGGTGGTTTTTTCCTAAAATTTAAGAGCCAAAATCATGATATTTATGAAAAATTTATAAGTAACATAACCAAAGTTTTGAGGAAAATTACCATCCTTCAAAAAAAAAAAGAGAATTTACCGAGTATCGTTACACCCGAAATAGTAGACATATCTAGCTAGGCCCAAAGTTGGTCATTTCCGCAGTCCTCTTTTATTTAGTAGGTCAAACTTTCAATTTTGTTCTGCTGCGGTGGCCTCTGTAACAAAGTATTCCGATTTGATTAAGTAATAGTTCAAGAAAAGATGGGCATTCATGGATCCAGATCAGCTCTCAAACGTCCCAGGAATGAAGTAAAGCACCTATTCGTTACTACGATGGGCGACTCCCATTCATAAAGCACGACACAATGCAATCAGCTTAAACAATGTTCTTGTTTCATTCATATCCCAAATATTTAATTTGGATCTCGCACCATTGCCGAAATTATAGTGAAGCTCCCGGTCCTTTAAAGCATTAGAGCATGAGAAATTGTCATCACCAAGTGAAGAACGAATAGAATGATGCAAAATCGATCCGTAAAGACACTGACTGATGGTACGAACATGTGAGATGGATATAGACATGATGAAAAACAAGAAAGTACAGCATGATTCCCACCATGATTTTCTACCGTACAGGATGTTGCTTTTGACAAGAACAAGGCTATAAACCCACCATCAGAATGAGAAACCTAGGTATTACCATCTCAATTGACAAACAAAGCAGAACTTAGATCCATGGAAATTCATCATGTCACCATTGGTGTTTTGGATATGAGAAAAGTAGATGTATTACGGTGGTGTCTCCAATGGCTTATTAATCCATGACAGAATAAGTGGACATAAGCTACTAAAAATGCAATCGAAACCACATAGACATCAGTAGTTGCCATGATCAATCAATCGTTAGAAGAAGTGTTATTCCACATTGGTTGTATAAAGGGTAGCAACAGGGGTTGTAGACATGCAGTCTACCTGTAACAATGAATGAAGTTTTGATTTATTATGCATGAATGATGGAAAGAACCACATAATAAACATCCTGTGCTCCAGGAAACCAACCTTAATAGAACTTGGAAAACGCTAATACTCTGTTTGCATAAGAACATATTATTATCATGTCAAGGATGAAGAGTCTTTCTTTGTGATTGATTACGTTATAATGACATGCAATGTGCTTTGAAGGCATTCTTATCTATTTTCATTCCCACCAGGATCACGAACCATTTGATGCTGAAGCATCACATTCATGTGGTCGACCAATTTCCCCAAGATTTGTTGAAATAGGACATTTATATTAGCTAATCCTGATTTTGAGAAAATGAAACATGTTCATCGAAGAGAGAAAAATATATATCACATTTGAACTTATCAACAAATCTATGCCTGCTCAGAGAGAAAAATGATTTCATTGCTAAGCCAATTCAAACATGATACAGTCCATTACCTCTTCAGGGTAAACATTTTCTCCCCCCAGTCTTGATCCGACCACTCTCTCGATCAGTGAGCCAACCATGTTCATCAATGAAACCGCCATCACCCATGTCAAACCATGAATGACTGCTAGAGTCTGATGCAAGAAATTGATCCTAGTAGACAATCATCAAATCCGGTCCCCTGTTTAGAACTTTCCCAATGCCGATAGAATCATCACTGTCTGTCCTCAATTCAACATGTGGTGCCGGTTTGCCGACGCAAATGCTTCTTGGTCTTTGAACTGAATTGAGATTTGTTCTGACATGATAATGAAGGGGATGGTAGGAAAAACGGAAATGTGGTTCATCGAGAATCATGAACGTTAGCGAAGAACAAGTCTCCGTCATCCCCGCATATTGGAAAAAAAAGGGAAGAAGAAGAAATAGTTTAATGAGTAGAGTAGTTCAAGGCACATTGCGAGCAAGTACTGCTCTAATTAGCATTGAAGTAGTGAAATTAACTGCAAATATGCTTAATAGAGGATGCACACCATAGGCCGAGATAATATATTAGCTCTTGGAAAGAAGTTTCCAGCTTCTTTGATGAGATCGATTGACTGACTTCCTCCGCCATTTAAAATCTTTTTCACGCAGTCTTTTCCTTTCCGCGGTCCTTTCTCCATAAGGAAACTTAGAAGCAGAAGTACCGCTCGAAGAGCATAATTTTCAATGTAGGCCATGTAAGCTGGCAATGCTCTCTACACATGATAGTTGGTATTTAAATTTCTCATTAAAGATCATTCTTCGTAAATAACCTGAGAAATATATTAGACCAGCAACCATTGCTGGAACAGTAATCAAAGCGGTGACATCGTGTTTCTCCATAAGCTCAATGGCTGATTTAGCTTTGAACTTGGGTATTAAGACATGGCAATCTCCAGCAGTTAACATTGTCGTAACTGATGAGAGACCACCAATGTAGCACAAAGGAGCAGTATGCAAATAAACCTGAAAAAATTGTCTAAAAAGAAATTCACTTGTCATATTACTCTCACTTTTAATTGCTAGCATGCCCTCCAAATATGGAAACAATCACTTCATACTTATTCTGACAATGGTTATAGAATTTCCGATTGCCAACCAAGCATGAACACAATAAACGAAAAGAAACTTGGAAACGGCATGTATCATTCTCACTGTAACCACATTTGGCTTTTTTTGCCATAGATTGAATGAACAAAGCGGAATGGCTTATGGCGACTCCTTTTGGTTCCCAGTAGAACCTGAAGTCAATAAGCCCAGTTGAACTAAACATCTGGAAATGAGAACTTGGGATGTGCCATGCATGAATATGAACTTCCAATGCCGCATTTTTCCAAACTTAGGTGTCAAAGTGGCATATAATTGATATTTGACCCCACCTATGAAAATCAGAGAGAGGAAAGAAATCGTATAAACAGAACCTGCGCCCAAAGATATCTGTTGAGTATTGGAATGCAAGACAACCTTTGAAACTAGAAACCAATATCAAATACCTTAATCCTCAAATTTGTGAACCCTTCAAAATTGCCAAGAAAGATGGACAAAGAAGCTTTTCTAGGTAGCCTTGTTCAGATAAGCAACCGGTAATCAAGCCAAAAGAAAGTCGTATATATTTACAAATCTGGTACGGTTTACTCTTTGGCAAATCCGACAAGATTGAAACTTTTTGGGCAGGTAATCAATCCAAAAAAGTGCCATCTGGTATCAGTTCGCATGATTGAGACTTCGTGGTAGGTAATAACGCTGCAAAGTGCCGTTTCCATGTCTCCGTGGGTGTATATGTGTGTGCTTGCACCTTCACACGTCTCTAAATAGGATCTGTCACTTTATTGAAGAGTAAAAAACCATTCTTTCCCAAAAAATTATCTGTAACCACCCGGTCCGACCAGGGCGGGGAGTGGTCGCCGGGGCCAGAGGGCCTAGACAAGGAGCGGCTCCTGGCAGGCTTCTAGGATGGCAAGGAAGGGCATGTCTCTGTCCCACATCGCTTAGGGGGAGAGTCCTGGGATTGCTTATAAGGCTTGGCCCTTAACCTTTGTGTAACGCATTTTAAAACCGTGAGGACTTAGTGTCCAAAGCGGACAATATTACACAAGGAGTGACGCAGCGGAAGCATGGTGGGGCCGAGGTCCTTACAAATGGTATTAGAGGCGACTCCGGCCGCATGCTGGGGCCACAATGAGAACGTTGTGCTCGAAGGAGGGTGTGACATTCCGATTTTCACCCATTTTGGGATTTATAAAATGTGTAATTGTCGTTTAATGCTTATAGTAAAATCTCACTCGAGAACCGATCACTCTGGTTATTTTAAATTTTTAAATTAGATTTCATTAAACGCCTTTTCGATCGAATTTGGTCAAGTTATTTAGAGCCCTAAACTTTGGTGTCAATTTCTCGGAATTCCGAAAAAATTTAATTGAATGATGTCGATATTATTGTCGCCAACCTCAATATTACCGGAAAATGTGGAAAGTGAATTTTTGACCCGGGTAAAATTTGGGCCCAGTAGACCACTCTCATGATGTGTTTTTTATTAACACAATTTTGGCCAAATCCTAAAATTATTAATTAGGATTTTTCGGGACCGTCGGATATTTTTCGGGTTTAAATCGTGTCCGTTGGATCGCAATTATTGCGATTTTGAATTGTCTTCTCTCTCTCCTCTCTCTCTCTCTCTCTCTCCCCCCCCCCTCTTTTCCCTCTTTCCCGCTGAAACCCCCCCACGCGCCTGACACTTCCCCCACCAAACCCCCCACCTACCCCACTCTTCCTCTCTCCTCTCTTTTTCTTTTCCTTTTCTTTTCTTTTTGTTTTTCCCTTCTTCTTCCTCCCTTCTCCCCTCCTCCCGACGCCGTGATTTCCTTCTGGTTCTCCTCCGCTCCTCGCCGGACTGACCTCCGCCGCTCATCGCCGCCGCGCCTCGCCTCACGCCGCCGCCATCCCGGCTCCCTTTTGGCCGAGCAGCGCTGCCCGTCGTCGGACCGCCGAGCCACGCTCGGGTCGTGGCCCCATCGGTCCGCTCGCTTTTTGTCCTCCACCGCCGAGCGTCGCTCCTCCCCGCCGTCGTCTCGGACGTTCGCCAGACGCCCGCCGCTCGTCTCCGCCACCCACAGCTGCTCCGCCGTCGCCGTCATTCACCGCGGACACGCTCGCCGGACCGAGCTCGCCCCGCCTAGCTCCGATCGTTGCCGGGACCGGCTCCGTCGTCCACCTCCGACCGTCGCCGCCACGGTCCTAGCCGCCGGAGCAGCCCCGGACCAGCCAACACAGCAGCCACCCTTCGCCGTTCGTCGTCGTTCGCCGGTCGCCGTGTCCGAACCGGAACCGCCACGGACCGCCCTCGCCGCCGCCGTCGTCCTCGCGTCGTCGCCGGCGTTAGCCGAAATAAGTTAACTCCTAATCCCGCGTTTAGGATGTTAAACTTGCTTAGGGTAGATTAATTAGTGTTTAAGTTAATATTAGGTTTGATTAGTTAGGATTATGTGTAATTATGGATTAGTGTTTAATTAATGGTGTTTAGGATATAAATTGTTGTTTAGTTTATTGTTATTGTTTATTATTATTAAATTATTTATTTTCGAAATTTTAAATATTATTTTATTAGTTAATATATTAATTCCGAATTAAATATCATTTTATTATTTTCGGAATTAAATATTATTATTTTATTATTAAATAATTAATTTCCGAAAATTAAATATTATTATTTTCGGAAAATTTCCTAGCGTCAATTATGATGCCAATGTTGGATTTTGCCGTATAAATTGACGTATTTGGAAAATGATTTGAATGATTTCGATTCGAGAAAATATTTTGAATTTTGAAAAATTAAATTATTCTCGGATATTATTAAATAATTAAATTCCGAATTTATTTATTATTATTTCGGAAAAATTTATAATTTCAAATTATGATTCCCAGTTTGAATGTTGGCATTTGTGCCGTGAATTGTCATATAAAATTATTTTTTCGACAAAATGTTTTGATCGGAAGTTTTTCGAGAAGGTTTACGAGTTTTTTGGCATTAAATTATTTTCTTTTATTGTTATGCCAGAATGGATAGTGGTATTTTGCGGTTAGTACTTATGTCGTTATCGAAGCTTGCGAAATTGATTGACTGTTGCATGTGTGACCATGTGGTATTATTGTATGGCATTAACGTGAGCACTATTCATAGACGCATGGGCTAACTGAAAAGATAATAATTGGCCGGAATGCTTGTGTGCTCGTGTGGTCACCGTCGAGCCCTTTCTCCATAAGGAAACTTAGAAGCAGAAGTACCCTCAAGAGCATAATTTTCAATGTAGGCCATGTAAGCTGGCAATGCTCTCTACACATGATAGTTGGTATTTAAATTTCTCATTAAAGATCATTCTTCGTAAATAACCTGAGAAATATATTAGACCAGCAACCATTGCTGGAACAGTAATCAAAGCGGTGACATCGTGTTTCTCCATAAGCTCAATGGCTGATTTAGCTTTGAACTTGGGTATTAAGACATGGCAATCTCCAGCAGTTAACATTGTCGTAACTGATGAGAGACCACCAATGTAGCACAAAGGAGCAGTATGCAAATAAACCTGAAAAATTGTCTAAAAAGAAATTCACTTGTCATATTACTCTCACTTTTAATTGCTAGCATGCCCTCCAAATATGGAAACAATCACTTCATACTTATTCTGACAATGGTTATAGAATTTCCGATTGCCAACCAAGCATGAACACAATAAACGAAAAGAAACTTGGAAAGGGCATGTATCATTCTCACTGTAACCACATTTGGCTTTTTTTGCCATAGATTGAATGAACAAAGCGGAATGGCTTATGGCGACTCCTTTTGGTTCCCAGTAGAACCTGAAGTCAATAAGCCCAGTTGAACTAAACATCTGGAAATGAGAACTTGGGATGTGCCATGCATGAATATGAACTTCCAATGCCGCATTTTTCCAAACTTAGGTGTCAAAGTGGCATATAATTGATATTTTGACCCCACCTATGAAAATCAGAGAGAGGAAAGAAATCGTATAAACAGAACCTGCGCCCAAAGATATCTGTTGAGTATTGGAATGCAAGACAACCTTTGAAACTAGAAACCAATATCAAATACCTTAATCCTCAAATTTGTGAACCCTTCAAAAATTGCCAAGAAAGATGGACAAAGAAGCTTTTCTAGGTAGCCTTGTTCAGATAAGCAACCGGTAATCAAGCCAAAAGAAAGTCGTATATATTTACAAATCTGGTACGGTTTACTCTTTGGCAAATCCGACAAGATTGAAACTTTTTGGGCAGGTAATCAATCCAAAAAAGTGCCATCTGGTATCAGTTCGCATGATTGAGACTTCGTGGTAGGTAATAACGCTGCAAAGTGCCGTTTCCATGTCTCCGTGGGTGTATATGTGTGTGCTTGCACCTTCACATGTCTCTAAATAGGATCTGTCAGTTTATTGAAGAGTAAAAATTCTTTCCCAAAAATTATTGTTTGGCTGTTGTGGATTTGTTTTCGGGCGACTATCCCTATTTGTTATTTGGCAAGGAAGGGCATGTTGTGTTCGCTTTCCCGGGATTGCTTATAAGGCTTAAAAGATAAAATTTTAAAACCGTGAGGACTTAGTGTCCAAAGCGGACAATATTACACAAGGAGTGACGCAGCGAAGCATGGTGGGGCCGAGGTCCTTACAAATGGTATTAGAGCTGACTCCCGACCGCATGTGGGGCCACAGCGAGAACGTTGTGCTCGAAGGAGGGAGAATGTAACGATCCGGTCCGACGAGGGCGGGGAGTGGTCGCCGGGGCCAGAGGGCCTAGACAAGGAGCGGCTCCTGGAAGGCTTCTAGGATGGCAAGGGAGAGCATGTCTCTGTCCCACATCGCTTAGGGGGGAGTCCTGAGATTGCTTATAAGGCTTGGCCCCTAACCTTTGTGTAACGCGTTTTAAAACCGTGAGGACTTAGTGTCCAAATCAAACACAAGGAGTGGCACAGCGGAAGCATGGTGGGGCCGAGGTCCTTACATTATCCCTTGAAGATTGTCACGCTCCGAACCCCATCGAGGTCGCGTTATCCCTCTAACGATCGAAGGATGCGATGTCCCAGGTTATCGCCGACCCCAATACAAACATCAGAGATTTTATTTGCTTTATTTGCTTGGCGGAAAAATCATAAATGCCCTGACAATTAAATTTGAGGAGAATAGGGAGAATACACATATCCACTTCTCCTTGCAAACTTATACCATAATATTCACAATTTACAAGCCATCCATATACACATGCGCACCGTACTACAACTACCGACATACAAAAGATCGATGACCTGGATATCATGTCAACAAAAATGGTACACCTCAAAATTTCTGATTATCCACTCCTACACTAGCCCCTACGAGCCTTACTCGGCGTCTATTTAGAGTCTGATTCTTCGTCCTCTGAACCTGAGTCCTCTTGCACCGTCTCATCCTCTGAGGATTCCGGCCCAACCTCTATCTCGATTGGGTTATTGATGTCACCCGACTCAACTGGAATTTCGTCCTGTTCATCCTCAACAAGTTCCTCATCCGATTCGTCCTCCGGTACAAATTCGGGGTCGTACCATTGCTCATACAGGAGTATGTACTCTGGTTCTCTCTCAGGTTCAGTGCAGACTCAGCAGGTTCATTTTCGGGTTCCGCTCCAGGTTCTATTTCTTCTGGTTCCTCCTCGGGAATTGGTTCAAGGTCTATGTCCATTGGGTCGTCTCCCGCTAACGACCCTTCCGGCTCCGGCTTGTGCTCCGCCTTTGAAGATCCTTATGCTGCCGGTGCTGGATGCAGTCCTGACTGCGCTAGACTAATCTCCGCACTAGTCAACTCGCCATCCGGAGGGGGTACAGCAGTCGGGTCCCGGTCTCCAACTAAATCAAAAGGAACGTCAAAACTATGGACGGGTTCAAACTCGTCTACCCCGTCCCTGAAGAACCAAACGGTATACTTATGCTCTTCCCATAGGCGTAAACCTACGTCTACAAAAACTATAGTAATGCACTTAATCCAGGTCATATTATCAGCCATGGGAAACTCTAAAACTTCCTGTTCGGTATGCACTGGTACTCTAAAACGTTCTGGCAGCGATGACGGAGGATTCATGGATCTGGTCGGGGTTTTGAAAATGTTGGTTGAAACAACCATGAGATTATATCTCAACAAGCTCACCTCTAGACCCCACTTAGGCTATCACGAACCTCCAGATAATTGCATAAAACACAATCACACACGTCCAATCATCACATAGCAAGCACATCAATTATTTTTACCTAGGTCTATCCTGTTTGCACCCTGCACGTTAGTCTCAATCACATCATATGCAATCACAGGCATAATCAATTCTCATTCTTGCGCATTCGTTCCGGTCTAATCATATCTTTTTCACACTCTCGCCAATGACCCGCATTACAGTACACGCCTCAGGTCATGTTTCTCGCCCGCGTTACAATACACACCTCAGGCTCAACATCTACCACCTACTGCATAACCCGCGTTGAAGTACACGCCTCAGGTTTGGCAGTCTTCCGGTAATACCAGGAATCGTCCCGCGTTGAAGTACATGCCTCAGAACAGCACAATTCCCACGATCACACATTCCATGCCACGCACAATTTCTCGTTCATTCACATGCTCAACAATCACTTGCTACTCAATTGGCCAGTTACACGTGGCCCGTGCACGCAACACTTCACACGCGTTTTTCGTGTTCACTAAGATTCGATATGGCCAATTTAACAATTAATTCAATTTGGCCCAAGCGTGCACAATAGGCATATTTCAGTCAATTAATTACATAATCACGCACTCAATTTCACCACTACTACTCAGTCATAGCTCAAACACACATAGAACACAGAAATTGCCATTTTTCTCCAATCAAACGACGTCGAATCAATTCCGGCCCTTCACGACATCATTCCATAATTAATTGCCGGTTCTAAATGTCCAATTTACGAACCAAACCAAGCATCACAGCCCACTAATCAGTCATACACAGCCCACTTCCGACCTCAACAATTCCATCAGAAGTTCCCAAATTTAATCCTAGGCCCGCTAAACATTTCCGCTCATAAATCGTACAAACCCATACCCAAATAAACCTGATTTCACTCAAAATTTATCCGTTGATACCCGACGTCCTAAATAGAGTTTAGGGCGTGACTTACTGACACCCTAGACTGTCTCGGCTAGAGCGAAAAGCGGCAACGATCGACAGGAACGGTGGTGACGTGCGGCGACGCGGCTCAGTCTGCGGCGATCGGCGGAGACGGTGGTGGCGCGGCTCCCTTGGCCGAGACCCACGGCCACACAAGAAAGAGAGAGAGAGACGGACGGTGTGAGGTGGTGGCGGTGGTACGGCAGCCGGCGTACGGATGGCGGCTCGGCATACGGACGGCGGTCTAGGCGGCAGTGATCCGGCGAGAGAGAGAGAGTGATCGGAGGGGGGGCTCTCGGTGGGGGAGGGGGACAAAATGGGGAGAAAGAGAGAGAGAGAGAGAGATAAGACTTGATCAATCTTGGTGACCAAGTTTTGACCCAAATGGAAAAATGACCAAAATGTCCCTCTCTAACCTTTTTAAATCCAACGGTCGATATTCAATCTAATCTTGAAATCAACGACCCAAATCGAATCTTGCTTTAAAATATTCAAGGATATTGTGTCTTTTCTAACTTTGGGGGTAAAATGACCAAAACACCCTTGCCTCATAAAACTAACTCTTTAAAAAGTTTTAGGGGCAAAACAGTCACTTCCTTATTTTCTTATTGAATTTGAATTTTTCTGAAGGATTCGGAACATTTCAAATTTGCACGTTCCAACTGCAACATCGTCCTAACGTCCCGTTGTGACTTCCTAATTTTCCGTTGTCAGATTTGGGCTAAATTAAATAATTAAATTTTATTAAACACAACTCGAGCATTTCTTAGACTAACGGGCGGCTATTTAGGGAAATTCACATATCCGACCCGTGACTGATAATAAATCGAGTCACGTGCAAGTTCATTCGGTTCGTGTTGATTTCGGTTGTCATTAAAATCGCGAGGATCGATCGCTAGATCCGGGGGGGGGCACGATCGTTCGGTATAGGTTCAGGATAATTCGTCATGTCATTTCGTAGTCCAGCAGAATCACCCGTGATCTACTACTATGACAGTGGCGAACTGACCCCTAGTTATCTTCGGATCGGCCTACAATGGCTCAAAATTTCACCTTAACGATTTTATGATCGAGAATCGGTTCACGATCGAATTTTCTCATAGTCGTGCGAATTTAATTTCCTGATTAGCCTTTCCCCAATGGTTAGTATCCTAAGAATGATTAGTTCCAGGCGAGAATTAACTGCGAGTACATTTATAAAACTCAGTATTCTACAAATCCCAAATGGACTAATTTTCAGGATGTCACAAAGACCACAAGAAAAATACTTGTTATTGGCAATAAGAGGAAGTAAAGACTATACCGGAGGTGAAGCATATTATAACAGCAACATCACGAGCCCAGACATAGTCAGTAGTTGAAATGGAACTCGGAGGAGTTACTGGCTGCATATCTAGCATGCCCATAGTTGATACTAGCACATGAAAAGAAAGGCTGGATCAACGATACTAAGAATATCATGATTTTCTACATTGCATGATGGGTAACATGAATTTTTCTCATCCTACGATAACTTCAGACTTCAAGAAAGGGACTTACCATTCACATTTTTTGCATATGGCGAAGAGAGGGAGCCCAAGGGAACATGCCGTTTTAGAGAAGGTATATTATCCTCGTGGATCTCAGAATACCAGCTGATACAACTCCCGTCCATCACCATCACTGGGGTTATGGCTGACATGGCCAATATAGCTTCATTTGCAACCTACAATCAAGATTTCGAACGAATTAACACCATCAAATAGAGATGAACACATCATAATGACATTTAGCGGTTTGCCCTACTTTCTTAATTTTCTGAGCGACAGAAGAGACAACTCAGGCACCGAGATCCGCTGATTTCCACAACTAAGGTACTGAGATTGGTTAATTTCTCCTCCAACCGAATATGATACAGACACCTCATCATCCCTTCTGTTTTTCCACTTCCCCGGAGTCATCACCCGCGGTTACACTCCACATGCCGTAACTGCAACATGTTTAGTATGTCTTGACCGTTACACAGCATTGCATTAATCTACTAAAGATTTCTCTAGAGCATCCAAAGGTAAAGCATATAAAAGATTTACATATTCATCATGCTAAAATTGCCATGAAGTTGGTTCATGATGCACTGACGTCTTGCCACTGGGAGTCCTGCTTATGTACCTAAAATTTGACAAGTTACCTCTACTTTCCAATATCGAGCATGAATTATTGTTATATCCATTTAATGCATTCAAATGCATAATTGCCAATACAGAGGATTGAATTCCTTCACTACACTAACCAGTTCTGCAGAACTTCACTCACCCATCTGTAGTTTAGAGGAGCAGACGATCCCTCCAATGAACGCAACGGCTAGTAACCACTCCATGTAGCAGTCACTAACATGAGAAAAATATAAAATTTGAGGGGGGAAACAAGGAAAGAACAAATCATAGGTTACACTAGTAAGAGAAGAGATGGGTGATCAAATTCATCAAAGCAAGGAGTGAAGCTGATGATCGGTTCTGCAACATTGATTCTAGCCATCTCAAAAATCATTCACTGGCTTTATATCCCATTTCGAGTTTCGCCTGACCACATCGATTCGTCGGAAGAACAATGCTTGTCATGATAACTCTTTCATGGGACTTTGAAACGCGAAAAAATGACAGGACAGTGACATTCTTTGGTAGCAAGATTCTGTCAATACCCGTAACTCACAGGACAAGATAATCTGCTGAACTATTTGCACTTCCTAGGGATGAATGCTGAGCCAAAAGAATAACAATATCTACGCCAAGCAAAAAAAAGGACAAATGGACCTGTCAATAATAAAAATATTGTCCATCGATCAATTATTTTAAAAGAACGTGGTCCGTCAGATTGCGTTGCAAGATTTTCCATCATAGCTTACTGACGTTGAAGAAAAATTACGAACACAAAGTTGATCAAACTTACATTACGAATTGAATATTTGACTAAACTTAATATTAACTCTGGTAGGTTACTGTTTTCGTGAAATATTACGAACCATGGAACCTAGAAAAATTTACAACTACCGATGGAAAATTACGCCCTCCAAGGAAAAGTCAAGAGAAGATGTTTTACTTGTAAATTACTCGTGAGGACAATTATATATGCCAAAAGAAAGTTACAATTCATTAGGTAGTTTAGCAACAACATAAAAACAAATCGAGGTTGGCGGCGGCAAAGTTCCGGATGTATGGTTTGGCTTCGACATTGCATGATACGAGATCGCGCTCCCGATACTCCAGGCACAAGTGACGGTGGAGACTCTGGAGTGGGTGGGGATCGGGAGGGTGGACGACGATGACGGTGTGAGGGAGGTGGTGAAGTCGTTCATGGTGGAGGCGGCGGAGGTTCACGGAGTGAAGGAATTTGTGGTGGTGGCCGACGTCGTGTTCGAGCGAGTGGAATCGGTCAACTGGTCGAAGCACCGAGTCAAGAAACTAGTTGACGAAGGTCAAGATAGTCATCATGGGAGCGACACACTGGGATTGATGGATTCATAGTCCTAATTTGTGATAATGCGGTTGACTACATGTTACAGAAATTGAGTTTCGTTAGCATTTTTGTCATGTAAATACAAGAAGATCGAATGACATTTAGACTTTTCATTGTGCTTTGGCTTTTCTAAATTCTTTTTTTCTCATTTTTGTTCTATTACTTCTTGAACAAATAAAAAGATAAATTATACGTTGTGCAAAACGCCGGACTTAAGTCTGTGTTTGTTTTTATTGTTTGATCAAAAAGCAATAACTTTTATTTACCATCACAGTTAAAATATTATTTCAAACGTCAAATTATGAAAAATTTATATGCGAGTAAGTTATAGGTATTTAAAATTAAAAAAGTCAAAATATGTGCTCAAGATATATTGCACGTTGATTGTTTTTTGGTCAGATATTGCACGTTAATTGGATATTAGAGTTTTTTTCACGAGTTGTGGAGAGGCAAAATAAATAAAAAATTCCCCAGTTGTTTAGCAGCATGACCGCGAAATCCCTGCTTCTTGCACCATATAGAGATGTGCCGCATGATCAAACAATGGTTACGTTAAAGAGTGTCCAGAGCCACTTGTTTAGGCAACTGATTGAAGAAATTTTTACAATTTTCGAAGTATTGATTGCCCTTGTATTATGTATAACCAGTGGTTTCAGAATTGAATAATTCCAAATCATGTAAACTTTACAAGTACCCTGATGAGTCTTGTTAACAATATCGGGTCCCTCGTTAAGTATGCTAAATGAAAAATGATTCACTTTTGAAAGCAGCAATCATACATAACATGAAGCAGCACAAACGTTGGTAAATAAAATCCTTATATAAAATGTGTAAGAAAATGTTCACCGATGAAATTGGCTGTCTTCATGTACATACAAGTTAAGGAGGAACAACGGGACACAGGAATACACATGTGAACAACTTCTCCAAGCAGCTGAAACGATCTTCTCATCCTGTTTTTGTGTGTTTTCTTGTCCATGAAGCGTGGAGATGATGTTAAAAACATGTCGATTTTGGAACCATTTAGGCAGTTGGATAAGAAGCTTGCATATCGATGACGCATAGCCCTTGCTTGGCATTGGGATCTCTCTTCATCCTTATATATCCGTCCTCGCCCCATCCCGTGCCCCATGACTTCTTGACCAACCAGTATTTGGTTCCGTAGTCGGTAGTCCCATGCCCAACTGCGGTGACACCGTGGTCCAGATTGGTCCGGCGTTCACCGGTGAAAACTCCCCCCTGAGTAGAACCGAAAAGCAGATCCCCCGGCATGGAGACCGAGACGGGTTGGGTAGCCACAGCCTTCAAAAGAGCCGACTTGCTGTTAGCAGGCACGTCTTCATAGCCAGCGATCTTGGCAGCGGCAGATGCCTCTTTTCCAGCATTGCAGGTATCGACAGCTGCTTCGTAGGGATAATTTGCTTCGGTCATGAGACCGTGGTTATGGATGATGAACTCGAAAGCATCATCCATGAGGCCGCCTTCGCAACCCTGATCTTGACCCCTCGTGTCGCAGTCCACTAGTTCTTCGCAACCAAATCAGGTGATTGTTAAATTGGTTAGGGTTTCGAGCATGAGAGTTTCATGGCCATACTGCACTGTCCTTGGTCCTTAATGAGAGTGACGGCTCCTTTCTTCCTCCAATCCACGGTAGAAGGGACTGCCGTCACGTTTTCATACCTTAAGGACTTAGCGCCAGATGATCTCGAGGGGGACGACTTCTTGTATCCGTTTCGCTAGGCCATGAACTCCTCGTTGGTCATATCTGCGAAGCTATTGATGCCAAGTTGTTACGGTTGGCATTGTCTTCGTTGAAAGACTCGATGAATTCGATGTTGTCCTTGAATATCGTTAAGCGCCTCGCCTTCTCGGCGTCGTCCTTGTACACATGGCAATTACGAGCCATCCACTGCTCATGTCTCTCTTGCATGGTTAGCTTGGGCAGCTCGCGTGACCATGCCTGCGAGGCGTAAAGCCCCAAAATCATCACGGCCACAAAGAAAAACTTACGATCGAAAAAGAGCGCCATTTCTTATATTCCTCTTCCAGGGTTGCGCTAATGAATATTGTTGTGATTAAAGGGTGAATGAGGAACCCTCGACTGAGACGCATTAATAGAGCAATATGAACTACTACTACGAAATTAACCGGTTGCATTAACGTTCCTGCACTAGAGTTGCTCTTGAATTTTAATTATGAAGTGGCCTTATCTTGCATTACCCTTGACGTGGACTGCGCGGCACGGCTGGTGGACGGGCGGCGGCCGGCGATTGGCGGCGGCAAAGGGCGCGATCGGCAGTCGGGAGGGGAGAGAGAGAGATGGCCGAGAGTTTGAGGGAGAGAGAGTGAGGAGAGAGTGTCACGCCCCGTACCCCACTGGAACACAACATCCCATCATGGTCGATTATGGTGCAACACTCCCAGAAAGCGTCGCCGACCCATGCCCATGCAAAGATCAAACACATGCGGAAGCAACGTATATAATTAATTATATACACCCGTACAATATAATACATGAAACCAAGGTAGAACAATCAAATAGCAGTCAAGCAACTCAATAATATATACACTGGCATTACCAACGAAAACATTTTTACAAAGTTCACTACAATCAAAAAGGAAACATCAACAAATTGACAAAAACCAAACAGCCACTTCACCATTCTACTCCGTCTCCACCGAGGTTGCATGCTCAACGACTGCTGGATATAATGTGGTATTCCAAAAAAGGGTGGTGACCTCGGCATCCTACTGCTGGGGGTCTGAAAATGTTTCGGTTTACACAACCGTGAGATAATCTCAGTGAGTTCAACCCCTAAACCTAGGCTAGGCTAACATGCAATCTCCTGACCGGAAAATAAATATTTAAATCGCAAATCAACAATAATCAAATCATTTTTAGACCCTGCAGGTTAGACAGATCAATATATAGTCATCACAGTACATACATGGCACTCATATTCACATATATGCCAATCACATGCTTATGTACCGATTCTCACATTCTCGCATGCCAGTCTATGTATGTTCATGTATGCAAATGTCATGGACTTGACACGTGCAATTCCCGCCCACCGCCCACACACTGCACACCGGCACACCGCCCAATTTATTATTAATACGACTCGAAGTCATCAATTTTTTCACGGCCCGGGCGCCTAGCCTTCTTCAAAGTGCATGAGGCGCAGCAACCGATCCGCCCCAATGTCTCTAGCCCGCTTCAAAGTGCATGAGGCGCAACATCGTTTCTCCTTGCGAACCGTAGCAGCTTCAAAGTGCATGAAGATGGTCGCCTTCCGAACGTACCGGGCATTGTCCTACTTCAAAGTGCATGAGAACGGTATCGACCCGAAGGTCACGACCCGTAGGTCCTTAGGTGATCACACGATTCATTATTATCTGGACCCAGCGCGTATAACGCTTCAGGGTAATTTAGGTGAACACACACTCATGGCAGGCACGCATTCTCGCACAATTTCACCAAATGCCACACTCTAGGCATACATAATGCGTGTCTATGTTATGCAATGCAATGCACCATGAGCACCAATGAAATTCAATCACAACTAAGCACAATGTACGTACAACCAATCAACCCGGACTCACCCGGTAATTTTCTAACGGCTCCTAAATTGATCAATTAATTCAATTTCTCATCCCAATAATTCCTCAAGGATTTAGCACAATTTTCCCGACAATAATTTCTATCAGTCAATCCTCAATCCAGTCTAAAATTCACACTGATACTATCTAAGCCAGTCCAGAAAACGCATTATCAATCCTAATCCAAGTTTAGGAATTTTACTCACCTAATCAAAGGTCACGACGACGGGGAATGGCGGTCGATCACTGGTGAACAGTGAAACCGACGGCGGAATTCCCGGCGACGACGGTACGGACGTGAATAGTACCCTGTGAACAGTACCCGCGAACAGTAACTTGTGAACAGTAACCGGTGAACAGTAACTTGTGAACAGTAACTTTTCGTACGGACTGCACAGAACGGCCGGAAAAAGGTGGCCGGCGACTCGCCGGCGACGGCCGAGACGTTTTTCCGGCGGGAATGAACAATAATCCGTATGGAGTGAACAGTAAATCCGTACGGACACTGTACGGACTCGACTGGATGGCGACGTATGGAGGTGCTGGAGGCCCGGGTGTCGACGGTTCGGCGATCGGAGCTCCGTCGAAGCTCCGGCGACACTATTCACAGACTGAAAAAAATAAGAAAAACAGAGAAAATAGAGAAAAACAGAGCTGTTTCTGGACTAAAACCTGGGCTATGGTGGCTGCACATAGGTGGAATGGGTTGCTGGTGATGCTGGCTTGCCGGGGACAGCTCCGGTCGGTACTGTTCCGGCGTGAACAGTACCGAAAATGGCAGAAATGCACAAAAACAAACAGAAATGGAAGAGGAAGAAGGGGAAAATGAGAGGGAAATGTTGCTGAAGCTGATCTGGTACGTGGGAGAGAGAGAGAGGAGAGAGAGAGGGTTAATCATGGTCAAACATTATTGACTAGGGGTGCCAAGTGTCAAAATTTGACAAAATGGCCAAAATACCCCTAAATAAATGGCTCTCATTTAATCTTATCTAAAAAGAGGAGGGCAAAAGGGTCAAAAGTCCTCAAAATTACTGTTGATAATTATCCACAATTTTCCCAAATTTTTCCAAAATTTTCGGACCAAAAACTAGCCTAGGGGCAAAATCGTCATTTTTCCGGTTCCGGGGGCGAAATTCCAATTTTTGCACATACGCATTCCATATATGTGTGGCCAACATAATATGGCGTCGGAATCTCGAAATTAACTTTTTAATCCCTCGAAAATCGACTGTGAAGTTTCGGGAATAAAATAATATTATTTTTTCAATTTTTGTTGAAATTTCACTTTTCGTCCGAAATGACTCCCGGTATGCGTGGCCACCCAAAAATAGCGTCGGCCTCGAAAAATAACCTCAAACGGCCTCAAAATTAAATACCGTCACCCATAGAGGCAAAACCGTAATTTTTCACCCCCGGACCGAAATTCCAATTTTTACTCGTACTAACCCCAAATGTGCGTGGCTAGCGTAATATGACGTCAGATTTCCAAAAATAGTCTCTTAAGCCTTCGAAAATCGACATCGAAATCCGGGCTCAATTTCGTGAATAAAACTCGCTTAACTTTCAATCTCAGGGTCTCTCACTAACGGGCGGCTATTTAGAAGTTACGCGTATCGACCTAGGGTTATCCGTGTCGTAACGGTCTCGATCATTGAGAGAATGAGAAATTATTATTAGTTCCAGGGGTCACAATCGTTAGGTTTAGGTTCAGGACTAGTTGGCCACGTGTACTTTCGGTCTTGCAGAATCACCTGCGTCCCTATTATACATCGTTGGCCTTGGCCAAACCCAATCCATTACCCTTTCCTGAGATCGGCCCACATTGGCCCAGAATATTCCCTCAGCGTCTCTCGTGATCAGTGTCCGTTTTACGATAGGGTCCCCGGTCCACGTACCATTTTCTAGTTAGCCATACCCTCATTGGTTAGTATCCCGAGAGTGATCAGCTCTGAGCGAGACTGACTAAATGAAATGCGAATTAATATCAGTTTTATTGATCCCGGAAATTACATCAAAATTCGGACTGTTACAGAGAGAATGGTCTTTGGACCTAAATAGTGAAATTTGATCCAAAATGGCAAATGACCATCTTGCCCCTCTCTAATCTTTTTAATCAATAGCCCAGATTTGATCTTATCTTGAAACCGACAACCGAAATCGAATCTTTCCAAAAATATCCAAGGGCAATTTGGGAATTTCATAAAATTCCAAGGGTAAAATCAAAAAGTTAGGGCAAAATGACCAAAATGCCCCTCCCTCATAAAGCATACCCTTTATTAATTCTTAGGGGTAAAATGGTCACTTTCCTCATTTCTTACCGAAATTGAATTTTTCTGAAGGATTCGGGACAATCCAAAATTGCACGTTCCAACCACAACGTCGTCCTAAAGTTCCGTTGTGACTTCCAAATTTTCCGGCGTCCAATTTGGGCTAAATTTAAATAATTAAATTTTAATAAACGCAACTCGAGCGTTTCTCAGACTAACGGGGGGCTTTTTGGGGAAATTCGCATAGTCGACCCGTGACTGATAATAAATCGAGTCACGTGCAAATTTATCCGGTTTGTGACAACTTCGGTTGTCATTTAAATCGCGAGAATCAATTACTAGATCCGAGGGGCACGATCGTTCGGTATAAGTTCAGGATCATTCGTCAATTCATTTCGTGGTCCGGCGGAATCACCCGCGATCCACTACTATAACAATGGTGAACTAACCCCTGAGTATCCTTGGATCAGCCAATAGTGGCTCAAAATATCACCTCGGCAATTTTATGATCGAAGTCAATTCACGATCGAGTTTTTTTCTTAGTCGTACGAATTTAAATCCCTGCTCAGCCTTTCCCCAATGGTTAGTATCCTAGGAATGATCAGTTCTGGGCGAGAACTAACTGCGAGTACATTTATAAAACTAAATATTTCATAAGTCCCAAATGGACCAATTTTTAGAATGTCACATACCGTGTCTCTAGTTCAGACAAACGTAGCTCTTAATTAGTGGAACAGCACAAAAAATGAGGTCACTGATATGGAGTCATCCTTCCCAATTAGTCAAGTGTAAATTTAATCATCAATTCATTCAAGTAATACGTATTTGAACAGCCAAATTTACTAGGAAGTGGAAGATGAGTGTTTAGCTGAGCTTGGTATTAAGAAATTTTACTAAAAATTATTTACCAAATAAGATGATTAGCACTTTAATTAAGTGGTGAAACAAGTGAGAATCATGCATCAAATGTTTAACTTGTTTATCAAATATGCAATTGCTACATCAGTTAGTAGTAACTTTTACCATTCGATTCACGAACGGCTTTATGCTTTTCTGTCTTTCTCCAAATGGATAGATGTGTACAGATCGCTATGCACAAGTTAAGCAAACACGGTAATCACAATGCAAAATTTTAAAGTTCACTCAAAGTCCAATCTATTGGATAGTTTTGATCATATCCATGAAAAAATGTTTAAGAGAACAGCCTCCTTCGAGATCTTTTTACAATGATAATGCTGGCGAAACCAACAAGATGAGTTTGGTTTCAGCTAGAAATAAAACTTATGTCTGATCTCTCCGTTGATAAAACAACTGAAGATCAAGAACAATTTGATGCCGAAACGCGATAGAAAAAAATTGACTGAACAAGAAAATTCGATGGAAGAACAATTCGTTCTCTAAATATGATTACTAAATCAAAATATTCAAAGTCTGCTTAAAGAAAACCCTAAAACAAGCTTATATATCCCCAAACCTAATCCTACTAGGATTAGTAAACATCAAAACGAAAAATTACGAAACTGCCCTTTACTAAATTAACCCATAAAAAATAACTAAAATAATTTTTAAAAAAACATCTAAACGATCCCGAATCGCAAAAATCCATCATTAGTCGCATAACGGGTCCACCGGTCCTCTAGGTGTATCATCCTCCCCTGCTAGAGAAAGATTCATCCTCGAATCTGCTTCGCCTTCATTATCGTCAACCTTCTTGGGATCTTCTTCCTCTTCAGCGTAGTAAGGTGACAAATCTGCTACATTAAAAGTTCTAGAAACATTGTGCTCACCCGGCAACCCAGGTGGCAACTCTTCCAATACAACATCAGTAAACTCCTCGAGCAAGGGTAGAATTTGGGTAGGAATTTCGGGACTGTCAGAATTCTGCTCCATCACTACAATGGCAAAAAGCTCAGGCGCGTTCACTGCCTCTTCTTGAAATTCTGATCTGGACAGCAGATTATTCTTTACTTCCTTTCTCAAATCTGAAGGACCTAGAGTAATAGTCCGGCCATCCTTCTTGAAGGTGTATGTATTTTTAAATCCATCATGCTGTGTTTTCCTGTCAAACTGTCAAGGCCTCCCCAACAGAATATGACAAGCATCCATTGGAACGACGTCACCCCACACTTCATCAGTATATTTCTTCCCAATCGAAAGCTACACTAGACACCTCTTGCTCACTTTTACCTCATTCTCCTTCCTAAGCCATGACAGCTTATATGGTTGAGGATGATCTTCTATTTTCAACCCCAACTTTTCCACCATAGTCGTGGACACCACATTCTCGCAACTACCATCATCTATTATCATGCTGCATACTTTTTCTCTACTAGTGCACTTAGTATGAAAAATATTATGTCTAAGCCACGACTCATCATCTACTACAGCAACATTTAATATTCTTCTAACGACTAGGGACTCAACAGAATCAGCATAGATAATCTCTTCCTGTTTCGCATCCGCATCATCTTCTTCGCCTTCAGATTCATCATAAATTAGACCTTCATCAAAAACTGGATTATCAACAAGTGTCACAATCTGTCGGTTCGGACAATCAGCAGCAAAATGCTCGAATTCCTGACACTTGAAACACCGCTTGGCTACAGTTCCTCCCCTGCTAGTTCCAGCACTGCTCTGCCCCTCCTTGGATGTAGGTTTAGAACTCGCATCCTCAACTACAACTGGTGTTGAATTTGCTACAGATGTTCCCGCTTTTCCTTGGGATTCTTTGCTTGACCAACGATTCTGAAATTTGGAATTCACGTTCTTCCTTTTACACTGACCTTCCACCTTCAAGGCCAACCTGCACACATCCTCATAGGTCCAATATTGCTGTAATTGGACAATATCAGAAATTTCATACCGCAAGCCTGCCAAATATCGAGCAATTGTTTGCTCGTCTTCCTCCGCCACATCACAACGCATCCGTAAAAGATCAAATTCTTCAGTAAATTCTTCAACTGTTTTATCACCTTGCTTGACATTATGATACTCAATAAATGCCTCTTGCCTATAATGGGTAGGCAAAAATTTTTTCTGCAATAACTTTTTCATCTTCTCCCAGCGATCCACCTTTAGCTTTCCCTCTCTAGCGCGTTGCTTTTTCACGTGTTCCCACCAAATTGAAGCATGTTTTCGCAGCCTAATAGCCACTAACTTCACTTTTTGCCCCTCAGTTAGATCTTTAAGATCAAAAATCCGTTCTACCGTATGCAACCAATCAATAAACTCATCAGGATGAGCCTTACCATTAAATTCGGGAATCTCGATCTTCATTCCGAAATTTTGAGAAGAATGCTGATTTCCAGGTCGTACTCCTCGATTCCGCCCCTGATTCAGAACCCCAAAAGGGTTTACGTCTTCTTCTTCATCATCGGATGAATCCTCAAAATCCGCTCCTTCTTCGGATTGAACGCTCAATCTCGCCTCCGCAAGTTGTCGCTCCAAATCCTGGATTCGTCTTCTCTGTTCTTCAATTTCTACGTCTCGCAGATCTCTTAGACGCGGTTGGTCGTCTGCTTCAGGAACGCCTCCAGGCCCCCGGCCACCACGAGCCCGCCGTCCACGACCGCGATTCTGTGCAGCCATTGATTCGAGCAACCTGTGCTCTGATACCAATTGATGCCGAAACGCGATAGAAAAAAATTGACTGAACAAGAAAATTCGATGGAAGAACAATTCGTTCTCTAAATATGATTACTAAATCAAAATATTCAAAGTCTGCTTAAAGAAAACCCTAAAACAAGCTTATATATCCCCAAACCTAATCCTACTAGGATTAGTAAACATCAAAACGAAAAATTACGAAACTGCCCTTTACTAAATTAACCCATAAAAAATAACTAAAATAATTTTTAAAAAAAAAAACATCTAAACGATCCCGAATCGCAAAAATCCATCATTAGTAGCATAACGGGTCCACCGGTCCTATAGGTGCATCACAATTAGTCGCTTTAATCACTACCTTCAGTATCAGAATGGCCGGATTAACGATGTATCGGGCAATGACTCCCATTGCTGGGTTCTGTATTTTTTTAATCGAAGAGCAAAAAGTCAATGTTTATAAAAAAAAAAAAAAACATTTAGGCATCATTTGAGATTTCTCCGTGCAAGCAAAAGAACGAATCAATTCTCATCATCTCCATCTGCAATCTCGTCTGGTGATATTTCTGAAGTTCTGACTAACTGTAATCTGGTCATATATTTTCCTCATCCAAGTACGGCATCTGAGTTCTAATCAACAAACAAGGGAAGTAGCCACCTGCACATACACGGTTTTTCAGCTCTGAAAGCATAGCGATGATGAACTTGAGCTAGCCTGTCGCCGTGATTCTGCCCATTATTTGCCCATCAGATTAGCAAGAGCCTGAATCGAGGACTGTGAGTCATAGTCAACACACAGCCTACTAGATCCCTGCTCGGGTCCTTGGTTATACTGGCTGTCCTCAACATGACAAACACAAATGAGAAGAGGACATCGCGATGGGCAATCCTAGGTCTAACGTTGGATGAGGCATGGTTCTGGCAAATCTGCTTAAGCAATCGATATTATATGACTCACGAAGAACATGCTTCGATATAGTATCCCTGGCAAGATGGTATACTCGGGGCCAAAGAAGGCAGTCAGATGGTTCTGCCATATTTAGTTCAAATTTGGTATCAGTAGCTTTATCAAACCAAATCACCAGTATCCCACCAATATATTCTAAATCACTGTATTGTCAATTAATGTCAATGAAGCAAACATTTGAGAAGAGAAATGGTCAAACTCACTGAAGGTGCATTCCTTGGTAAGACAGGAAGATACTGACATGGTAACTTACAAAATCAACAGATTAAGAAATGTACACTGAAGGTGCATTCCCCTATATCAATCTGAAATGATGTAATGGTCTGTTTGTGCAACAAAGAGCATGGGATCAGACAAGGTGCCAAAAATATTGACAGGTCAAGTTCAGCACAAAAAAAGTAGATAAAGCAAGCCGAGGAAAATTGTTGTCTTCAACTTCAAAATGTGAAAGACTCTCCACAAAAGATTAAATATCCTACCTGTTTCTGGCCATTGCATCAAGATGGCAAATGAAGCATCGCATCCACAAAATATAAAATTTAGATCATATCTCGTTTCGTGCGTGTCATCATTGCGCAAGAGCCATGTTAATCGTCTTTGTATCATTCCAATTTTATCAAATATCTCCAAAAAGACGGCCTTTGACGTCTCTTCCTGCGCATAAAAACTGTTGCTTTACCAAGTCAGTGACCAATGTGGGAATCATATTACTCATGATTCTAAGTTCCAAGGCCTACGCTTGATATTGGACCGGGCCTTTCTTGTCATTCACGACCCATATGAATTTTCTATCTTTACTAAAAGTCCTAAAACCTCGATCAAATGATTCCCAAGTTATGTTGAATTGTTCCATTTATTGGTATACGCATACATTTGATTGAAGGTTTTGTCAACGATCCTTATTCTCGGATCCATCTTGGGGCATAACTAAGGTTCAATTTATATCGACTCTTCGTGTTCCGTCCAAATTTCGCAGAAATCAAAGGGTTTACACAACAGAAACATTGTATAAGACAGAAATGCTTCTCCAAGACGCTTCAATTGTTGAATGGCCTAGGAGATGAGATCCATCAATTTAGTTGAAAATTGTACGAAATAGCAATGTCATGTGGCTCGCGTAGTGCACTTATCGATTTTTCACATTGTATCTTTTGCACGAATTATGCGATGGCAAAATCACTGAATGTGCTAATTCCTACTGCGAATCACCTTTCTCTTTCCAATAGTTTCTTCGCTTGGCACCCAAGAAATTGTCTAAAAGAAATCATCGCTAGATCGGCAGTGGTTGTATCAATTGCTGTCGTACAAGTGTAATGAATTTCTCCTTTTGCTGAGGAACAAATATATGATCAAGAGTCCTTCACAAAAACCAAAGAACTAGGCCTTTCTCCAAACTCTACAAATAAACAAAAATTATCATTGGTATCAGATTTTAATTCGATTGATATTGAGGTTTGTCCTAATTACCCTTTACTAAAATCACACGCCTAAATTTTCGACACCAAAATTATGACTAACTATACCTCGTGCTCACTACCCGTTCCGACTATCGATGGGGATAACTGTGACGGCTTTCTTGATGGCTCATGACTTAATGGGATATCGTTGAGAAAAATTTGTGCTCGTTTGAAGGAAGGTGTAAGTGTTCCCGGCAGAGCAATTACGAAAAGATGCAAGAGCGCTTTGAAGACCCGCGAAAAAGGCATGGGACATGCTCCAAGAAGAATTTCAAGTCAAGACAGAAACGTTGCGAAATATGCTCGGAATATCATGGAAAATGATCAAGGAGGAGTATTTCTAGAAAATCTAGAGAATTCTTGAAAAAGGATCACGAAGTTTAGCACTTCTCAATCATCTTCTGTAATATTCCGAGCATGTTTCACAACGCTTCGGTCTTGACTTTGAAATTCTTCTTGTAGTATCTTCCATGCCTTGCTCACGGTCTTCAAAGATAGCTTAGAAAGGTGGGGGAGCTAACGATACTGGACGTGCATGCGTATATGCTAATATAGGCCGAATTTTCCATTGCAAGTGATCCTTCGCATCATTAGGTGATGGAAAACAATTCTATTGTCACAGATCCGCAAGTCATCGCCGTCTTAGCAGATGAATTTGCAGGTATTTTATAGTTTCAAGTGAGAAGAGCGATATCAATATATGACATTTCCAAGAACTACGAAACGAGAAACGGAACCATTGGGCTTCTCGCTGCTGACAATTAGCCCATCAGTATCAACTTCCGGTAGCAGTTCGGGTTTGAAATTCTGATTCAAAGGGACTCCACGGATCACGCCGAGCATTGACTTCAGCCCCGTTGCGAACTTGATAACACATTGCATTTGGTAAATAGACTTTGTTGCTTCAACGCCCTTCCATAACCAGGAAGCATTTAGTTTAGGATGGCGGGGGGAATTATTTCCTCTCAAATGCTTCCTAAAGATGGCTCACTGAGCACCTGACCAATGTCCCCGAATTCCATAACTTAGGTCAACAATGCTTCACTAAAATCGTCCCAGATAACCCAGTTTTCATTTCATTCGTCCAATGACCCAAAGAGTTACTGCACGGAACGGTGATGAAAGCCGTTCCTTACTAAAAATGGTGAGTATGTGATTTTCTCAATAAAACCACATTTCATATAAACAAGACATTGTGGATGCTAATGGAGTATTTCCTAGAAGTACATAAGACTGTTAAAAGACAATTGCTGGTTTGATGGAAAGACAAGGTAAATCAATAACTGCTGTTTTAGTAACAGATTTTGTTATAGTCACTGCTGAGGCTAGTGCTAGAAGGATTCCTTTAGTGTGAGAAAATCTACAAAGGGTTGGAGTTCGGATAGAAAACAGACGGCGATACTGAAACTCTCTCAAAATCTGTAAACCCGTCAAGCCTGCAAAACCACGTCGAAGCTTATACCTTGCTAACAAAGTGTCCAGCCATTGCTGTCAACAAAAAGTTAAGCTCTTGAATATTGTGAATGTGGTATCTACACAAAGATCGGACGCAAAAAATGTGAATCCCATGAATTAGGCAACGCCTGAGTAGAAATACAACGATGAAAAAAACGTTGTCATCTTATCTACACCATTATGCCATGAAAAAGAGGTAAATGCATAAAGAGAATGTTTTTTATCCACCTTCAACAATATCTGCCACAATTTGGATACAATTCTGTGTCATAGCAGAAAGTGAAAGCTATTGGAGAAACAGTGGCATGTAATTGTAGCTTACGATAATGTTACGTGCTGAAGGAGCAATACTTATTCAGCACGAGAACGTTTATAGGCACTTAAAATATCCAATGAAGACATGATGCAGATACTAAGTAATAAACCATACGGGTGAGCATGGTCTGCTGGGAGGGCAGCTCCCACCCTAGAACCGGGAACCGCCCACTAAAGATCGGTTCCAAAAAATTGAAACTGGAAACTTCCTGTTGGTTCCATGAATCCACTCGGGAACCGGACCACCGGTCCACTCCGGTTCACGGATGAGTCCATGGAACCGGTCCCACCATCCAAGGACGGAGACGATGAGATGAGCATTGACCAAGAATAGTGAGAGAGTGAAAGTAAGCGTGAGGCAAAAGCGAAAAAAGGTGTTTCTCGGCTCAATGTGAGGCTGCGAGCATCAAGCGATTTAGGTTTAGTTTTAGAGATTTATGATTTTTTTAAAATTAAAAATTAAATAAATATATTATATTATTATTATATTACCAATCCGGTCTAGGTGGGGGAGTGGGCAGTTTTACACTTGGAACCGGAAACCAGACCGGTATCCATCAGTTCACAAAAATTAGAACCGGGAACCGGACTAGTTCTCTTAGGAACCATCGGTTCTGGTCCAGTTCCGAGCAATCCCAAACGGTCCAGACGGTTTTCAGTTCTTTTGCACACCCTAATAAACCATGCATCAAAAGAATATATTCAAGCGATCAGTATGATTTATGCCACTGCATGGATGGCCTTCCCCAGATTTAGCCAAGGGGAAAACCGAAAGACAATGTGGTTTTGGCGGATCTCGATTATGCATGTGTTGTCCGCTAATCTAGCAAAATGTAATCAGCAGAGGACCCTCCATAAGCACATCTTTTGCGTGCAGAATCGTCCCACATGAGAAGAACACTTAAGAAAGGACGCATAGGTAGCATGAGCACATATCCAGTTTTATAATGAACCACGCAATTACGATCAGAGACGTGAAATTCTGGGGTAGAAGCTCTGCATACTCCGGTTTATCCCAAGACTTGACAAAAGACATCCCAAATACTAACCTTATGTTTTCTTTCCAGTGCCTCAAAACTCACAGGAAATTAGATGTACGAGCTTCGTATTGAATAATACCAAGAGGTAAATCAACAACATCCAACAACGAACTCCCAGAAAACTACTGCATCATTAGCCATAAGACTCTAAAGAACTTGTTTCATAAAAAGACATACCAATTGTGGGTACAGTAGTTTCAATCTCTCCATGCTTGAGTACTCTAATTAAATCAGACATCGAATGTTACCATCTAGTCGTAACAGAATTTTTGCCTCGTTTGTACAATCAGAACCCTAAAAAATGATATGATAACCCTTAAAACATAACTTGGGTACAAAAGACTGGACTCCATTGCTCGGATGACCAGAAAACAATAGTTGCCATCTAGAGCATCATTCAAAGAGAGATGAGAGGACATCGGATTCACTGAACATTTGAAGCTTGCTTCGCCTCAACGTCCTCAAGCCTAAGGGTAACAGCTCTTTTGTGGGCTTCCAATCCCTCGACTTCAGCCATAACAGCCACATATGGGCCTAGGTTTCTCAACCCCTCCTCTGTCAGAGACTGAACTGTAATGTACTTCTGAAAGGAGTCGAGACACACTCCACCATACATTCGTGCATACCCATAAGTTGGAAGGACATGATTTGTCCCACTGGCATAGTCTCCAACACTCTCTGGCGTCCACTGGCCTAAAAATACAGAGCCTGCAGGATAAAGGAAAAATAAACATTTAATACTTTCCTTCTTTCTTCCTTTATGCCTTAGGATAGAACTGTTCATCACAAAAGAGTTAGCACATACTCGCAGTGAAATATGATGCTGATGATTTAGCACACTCATTCTCAACCACAAATATCCTCCATCTATATAGCACTAGCACAAGAGAGGAATTTTTAAGACTAAAATTCACCAAGATCTGCTCTGCAAAATTATGGTAATGAAGATTTGATCCCCTAACCCCCCTTTCCAAATACCTGAACAATTCTTCAGGGTCTAATTATAAGTGGTAAACATGGGATTGCCAATTAATAAGCAATTGCTAGACAAAAATAACGAACAACTTTTCTCCAAAAAAGAAATAATTTAAGGATAAATACCACGAAAAACCCTAATTTGGTACATATGTGACAAATTTACCCAAAACTAATTTTTTTATCACGAAAAATCCCAAACTAGTACACATGTGACAAAGTTATCTCAAACTGATTTTTTGACCAAGAAAAACCCCAAACTAATTTTGTAACCATGAAAAACCTCAAACTGGTACACCTGTAACAATTTTACCCCAAATTGGTACACTCGTGACAAATTTACTCTGTTAATTTTCGTCAAATTTTACTATTAAATTTGCTTATGTGGATGATACATGGTAATGTGGTATGGTGACATGGCAAGTCCACGTGGAAATTCATAGGCTAAATACCACGAAAAACCTAAAATTAGTCCGCTAATGAAGGGTAAATTTGTTACAGATGTACCTGTTTTAAGTTTTTTGTGGCAAAAAAAATTAATTTTGGGTAAATTTGTCACGTGTACCAATTTGGGATTTTTCATGATAAAAAAATTAGTTTAGGATAAAATTATCATAAGTATACATGAGGTTTTTTGCAGTTAAAAAATTAATATAGAGTAAATTTGTCACGAGTGCACCAATTCGGGGTTTTTCTTGGTCAAAAAATTAGTTTGATTAAATTTGTCACATGTATACCAATTTAAAGTTTTTGTGGTCAAAAAATTAGTTTGAGGTAAATGTCACAAGTGTACCAGTTTAGGGTTTTTCGTGACATTAACCCATAATTTAATCTTAAAAATTTCTCAGCAGCCATGGCACTATGCTTCATAGATTTTCTTTTCCAGCAAAAGCTGCATACTGAAGTCATCGAGCTCCATCCATAGTGCTAACTACGCTCTCAATTAGTTTACTCTTAAGGTGATTTTGGCAACCATTCTGTGTCTGAGAACTGATTTTTGCTCAAAAATAATTATTTTTGATTTCGTGCCTAGAAACAATTTCTAAGCATTTGAAGGCATTTGATAACTGCCCAAAATTTCTATTATTGCAATAGAAAAAGAACATAAATGTGTCTAGTAACTGTCCAAAATTTCTTTTTACTAATAATATTTTAATAATATTTTCAATTTTTAATATTTGTTTTTTTATTTTTCCTTTTATTTTTCTTCTTCTTCCCCTTCTTCCCCTTCTTGGCCCATGGCCAGGTCGCCGACATTGGACCCTCACCGCCGCAACCCATCTCCCTCGCCTAGGTCGCGAGCTGGGCGAAGCCTCGCCGTCGCGATCGCGAGCTGCCCTCGCCCAAGCGGCGAGGTCCAGCCCTCACCCTTCGCCAATGGGAGGCCAAGAATAAGAAGAAGAAAAAACCGAGGAAGAAGAAAATCAAGAAGAATCAGAAATGAAAACATTGTCCCCATAATCAAGAAGCTACATTTTAGCTTTTTGATTCTGTTCCAAAACTAATTCTAGGAACAAATTTTTGCAAATTTGTGCCCCGGAACAAAAAATTTACCAAACGGATTTCTGCTCCAAAACTGATTTTGGGAACAAAAAAACAGAAATTATCACTGTTTGGCAACTTGCCAAACGAGCCTTAGTCTCCCTAGCTGCTTAGTCACAATTGGTTCCATACCTCGACAAATTAAAAATCAAAATTCGATATGTTTAGATATTGTTAATACCTATTGTCAAATACCAACTAGCAGTAAAAAATTTGCATACATGTGTCGGCAAAGTCATATAAGAATTCTTGAACCCAAGAGGAAGGAATAGCAAGTTCTTCATTACCCAAAATAGAGCAACCACTTAGATAATAGAACAGGTCATATTCATGTAAAAGCACAAAATGTGTAAATCGATATTTGAAACTTGCCATTAACATATCCACTTCATAGAAATCTAAAGAAGCCCACAAGTTATACCTGCATTCTCAATAAAGCTCTCCCACTTCTCAGCATCCTTTACATTGATGATCAGATGCTCAGGGGCAAACGAATTTGAGAAGGAAACTGCCTGCAGATATACGTAGTTCTGTTAACATCCATAGCAAGTGAACGCATGAATTGGCGCACATATAAAAACATGAAATCAGAAGACATGCACATTTGAGATTGAACAAGAAAACAGAAATGACTCCAACTAAACTCACATAGGGAATGAAATTGCGAAGCAACATATGAGAATTTTTTGAAGAAAGGAAGTGAAAACTCTATAAGATAAGCCAAATGCTATCTGTTTTGGACATTAAAGGACAATAAAAAGGTCTAGCCATCACACCGGATGTGTATGTTGCCAGAACCTTATGAAGCACATAAATGTTCATACTTTATTTCCTCCAGTATTAGGTGATACCAATAGATTATTCTCATGTTTGGGAAAACATCTGACTTAAAGCAAGGACATCAGAAAATCCCATAGTTCGGGTCTCAAATTCTTATGAGCAAAGATAAAACATAAGACATTCTGAACAGTGAGAAGTTAGTGGGGTAACCTCAAACATATCACGAGCAAACACAATGAAGCTGTGGCTTAGAGCTTTTGAAGCAAACTCTCCCCTAGGAAGACTCCCACACTGCTTGATTATTTCTTCCTCAATAGCCTTTATATCCACTCCATCTCCAGCTATGACAAGGACAGCTTGACTGTCAGGACCATGTTCAGCCTGACAATGATGAATAATGTGTCGACAAATTAGACAACATGAACAGGGAACATAACAGAAAAACCATGCGCATCATGTGTGGGCAATGATCTCAGGAGTATAATGTAAGCAGATGATGGCTGAAATTAATTGACACAGCATGGAATGATTTTAGAAAGATCAAGCATCAAGTCAATGAATTAAAGAGAAAGAATAATTCATCCGCCATTGATTGCAAGAACTTGAATTTACAGCACAAAGTTCCAGAGAAGTGCAAATAACTCCCTAACAAAATTATATCCGACTAAACAAGGAAAAAACACACTTGCGAGTTGATTTTTGAGCATGCCTTGCTTCTTTTCTGATGTAAAACGACCAGATCAAACATAAATCAAGAGTGCAAGTACTATTTCGGGACTGTGACAAGTGCCCATGAAGACCGAATTAGTATTGCAGGCTGGAATTTTGGTGGATCAATTCCAAGAGTTGATGAGGGTTTATAAAAAAGGATCTCATTGATAGTATTTGAATAAAATAAAAGAATTTTGGAAAGGAACAGTAGAAATTCTCAGGCATCATATCCAAAGCTTCTTAAGCATCACACTTGTGGGTCTACTGCATTCAAATTTTGAATTATTGCTGCAAAGACCTAGGTTTTACCACGTCGTAGCAATGCAGTCCAGTACACAAATTAAACAGCTGTATTAGAGACAAATACTTAACCAAAGGAAAAGAGCAGAGCGGGAATACTCATCCATAATGCAGTTTGTACCACAACTCTATATATTTATACAAACATCAAAGAAAGCAATGAAACTCTCCGGAGTGTTAAGACACCCGGCACTAGGAGGAGGAAGCCAATAAAATACTAGGTAGAGTGCTTATCTGTTCTCCCATTATAAGGTTTGGGAGAGAATAATGGACTGGATGATAAGACTAAGGGAAAGCAACCTCTACACTCGCATTCCAGTAAGTTAAAACTGGTAATTGCCATAGAGAAGAAACAGGAAAGGCAAGCACTTTAGAAGAAAAAACTAGAAGCATGATTGAACCATGTTCGATGCCATTACAAGATGTCCAATAGCCAGAACAGCGGTCCTTCTTTTTCTTTTCATTTTGCTGGACGAATGGCAGCATGGAACTAGAGAAAGATTATAGTATCACATTGTGTTATCATTGAGATAGACACCCCACTATAAACAGATTGTATAGGCATCCTTCTGATATTCCACACAGTGCTGGAGTTCCTAAATAAGATACTCACAGAGAAAAAGAAAGCTGAATGTAACCTTCAGAACTTTTAACTTGTAAGAAACAACAACTAAGTCCCCCAAAGAATTTCATTGCACAAATTGTGGCCGCTGACATTGTGCTAAACATTGTTTTGTATTTGAAGCCCGTTACTCAGCCAACATCTAGAATAGAGCCATCACATTCTTCACAGATTTGATGTCTTAAGAATCCATAGAATAGAACTTCTATTTAAACGACGCACGTTAAACTCATAGAGATCAAATGTGTGTGATAATATGTCATAAGAAAGCCACAAGAAACAAGTAAACAAGCCAATCATATAAACACAATCGTGCCACAGGCACGACAGATTAGAATCAAGGAAGTGAAGATGGCAATAGAACGTTTCCGCCAAACAAAAAGCATGGGAAGACATTTCCTCCTGCTGTCCCTCTGTATTAGCATTCTGATCTTTTTCCTCCATTTCTGGATAGATCCTGCTAGGTGAGCCGTTGGCACCACTTTGCTAAATCAGTCCAGTACAAGATGTGTTTTGAATATAATGAGGTTATAACTCCTCCCCTCGAGACCATATCCTAACTCTCTTTCTCTGAAGAAAATTTTTCATAGCAGATCATTTTTTTCCAAGATGCAATATGAAACTCACTCGCCTTATTAGTTACTACCCTATAGGGAAGGTCTTAAGCAACGTGTGATTAGATCATCTACAGATTCTGTAACATCTAAAAAACATGATGAAAAGTGAGGACAAACTACAACATACTCAATTCTTTTTTTTTTTGTTTATTTGCTCATCTACAAGTAGTTAATCTATAGAGAAACAAACAGCAACCTATTTCATTTCCAAATAATGAGTAGAAAACTTTTCCGCCGATATAACCCAAGACAATGATTTAGAATCTGTTAAATACAAATCAAATGCAGCGACATTTGTAGAAGTTTTATTCATCATATCAAATCACTTCACAAAGTAAAAGCACCTGGGATAGCAGATCAGCTGCTATGTGGACTGGATTAGTATACTTGTCTGCAATGACAAGAACTTCCGAAGGACCCGCAGGCATGTCAATGGAAACCATTGCTTCACTGTTCTGTTAAGGAGATGAGATTACACAAGAGGTGTTAATTGGTGATAATAAATTCAGCAAATGGTATCTGGCTCTAGCCATTTATTTGTGGAACGGACTGAAAATAGTGCTCATTTATACTTGCACAATCATTTTTGCAGCAGTGACATACTGATTTCCTGGACCAAATATCTTCTCAACCTATCAAAAATAAAAGCAGATAATCATTAGATGCCCAGATGACATTTCTTTTCATAATGACTGAACAACAGGGAACAAGTTTTAAGTAAAGAGCATAATTTTAATTGATACCATTTGTTGACACCTGAATCTTCCCGACGGTCCAAGTTAGAAAATTTGAGATTCGAGATCCCCAATTGTGGTGAGTCTCATTTCTTGACCAAAAAAATTATTAGCTGAGTGTCCTTAGTATCTCAATTGCGTGTAGAAATTAGGGCCATTGCATTTCATTCGTAATTAGGCATCATTTCATTTCTAATTTTCTTTTTAGACATTTGATTTAGGGACAGTGAAATTCAAAGACATCGGGTCCGATTAAAGAAATTTTAGCCTTAGGACGCAATCAACCATATAGGCTGCGTTTGGAATTAGCTTTGCCAAGGGGCTTCCTATGCCAAAAGCCCCTTGGGCTAAATTTTGGTGTTTGGCAAGATTTTTTAGAAACCCCATTGAGCCAAAGTTGGCCTTCAAAAGGCCAAAAGCCCAAGGCAAGCTTGGAGGTGCCTTGGCATTTGGGCATTCTCGGCAAGCAACAGTGCCGAATAAGTGAAAAAAAATTTCTTCTGAAACTACCCTTATCTTTTTTTTGATTTTCCGATTTTGGCCTCGTCTTTCATTCATCTTCTTCTTCACGAGACCTCGAAGAACGTGGCTATGAGGCGACGGTGACCGGCCAGAGGGTGGCCGGCATGGTCGCACAACCCAGCAACTGCGCTTGGGCTCGCCGCGATCGGCTGCGAGGGGAGACCACGACCCCAAAGGGCCGCCCGAGGTCGCGCAACCTAGACAACCCTCAAGGGCTACCACGGCGACCTAGATCCGGCGCATCCGAGGCCAAACGACCTCAAGCAGCCTCCGGTGACCACCAACGCGGGCCACGGCTGCCTAGGTCGCCGGCCTCGCCTGGTTTCACAACCCTCATCAAGGGTCGCTCAACCCCGGCCCCTCGTTGGCGATCACCGAGGGTTGCCCGAGGCCATTCGCCACGCACAACGGGCCACCACGGGCTAGATCTAAATTGTCAAGCCTTGCGTCATTCTTTGCCCGCCTAGCAAAGGGTTTCAACTTTCCTTTAATAAAAATGAAAATTTTGCTTTGGTATAATTTTTCCATACACTATTTTACCCAAAGTTACTTTGCAAGGGACTTTTAAGTTACAACTTACCAAACATAATTTGCATTTTGAAAAACTCCTTTAACTTAAAGTCCTTTGCATTTTCCCAAAAACTTTCCCCCAAAGTGTTTCCAAACGCAGCCATAGAGCATGACACTTGGCACCATAGAATTTGAGCTCACACTCCTCAAGATCACGCCACTTGGCACGACCACACAAAACCCTAGTTAAAAACTAGGTTATCCTATTTTGTTGGAGTTGTTGACTAAAAAGGGAGGAGAAAAGAGGCTTTTTTATTTTCCTAGACATTCACATGGGCGCTTTCCCCTTTCTCCTACCAATACCTCAACATTCTTCATGTACTTATTGTACTAGTTGGAGAACAAAGTGTAGACAAGGAGACCAAAAATCAAGAAAAGGACAAGGCAAGATCAAGGACTCTCTCTCCTTTCTTCCCTCTTCACACTCATGTACACTCTTGCACACTCCCTCACTTTTTCACTCTAAACAAAGGGGACTCCAAGATCCCAATTTTATCTTGAAGGCTCCTTTTCTATTTGAAGGACTATTTTGGACGGAGAGATATTCTCAACACACACTCCACGTTCACTCCTGCCTTCTAAAAAATACACATGCACACCCCGGTAGCACAAAAAGTTAAAAAACAGAAGTTGTTGAGCAGGTCTGGAACTGTAAATCTAGAAAGTTTCACAATTTTTAAAATTGATTTGGACAGTTAATTTCATGAAATTCGGACAAGGTCAATTTGACCTCTAGCCAGACCTAAAAAAAAATTTGGCCTCTAAAACTGCTCCGAATTTGAGTCGGGTGTTTACTGAATTATTGCTAGTTCTTGCGGCGCTTTATTGCAAAAAAGTCATAAAATGAAAGTTGAAGAGCACGTGCTTACGATGCTCTCTGTAAAATTTCGAGGCATTTGACCTTCAATTACTATTTTTCCCGCAATTTTCAAAAACCGGGTGTGATCCGGGTAGCATTCTAAAATACAAAATCCTGGTCTTTCAGTCTGATTTGTTGAAAATGGTCTTAATGAACATTAAACTAGACTTCTCAAGCTTTCAATTGCCACTGGAATTAATCAATGGGTAGGTCATTAAGCCATTCAATTAAATTAAAGCATAATTGGGCAAAATTAGGATAAAAATTGAGAAGTGACCCTCTTGGTTCACTAATTGTTTCTTTGATTCCCAAGGCTAATTAGCCAAATTGCATGACTTAGATAGCCTTGCATGTGGATGATTAGATGTATGATTAGGCTTTCAATGCATATCCTCCAGCAGGTAGATTAAGAAAGGTGATTAGAGCCTAATTAGGGTTAGTGATGTTTTCCTACTGCTTTGTGAATACAAGTGGGGATTAATAATCATTAACCTTAATGAATGTACCCATAAGTTTGATTAGGAGTTGGTTGGGTTAATGAAATTGCATGAGCAAAATATTCAAATTCCCTACCGAATTTCTTCAATGATTTGTACAAGCCTATTGATGCTTTGTTTTGAATAATTATATAAATGATGAATGAATGATGAGAATCGACACTGAAGAGGCAACCACGAGCCAATGGCCGAATGTCACATACCGGCAGCCAAGGGTAGGATCCATAGTGGTGGCCAAGAGTTCCCAGTGACCGGCAATTGAGGAGGAGCTGAGGGTGGTCCATGGTGGTATGAAGAAGCTTAATTAGAATAGAATAGTCTGGCCTTGAATGGGTTAGTTTATACTTTGATTAATAAACTAGCTCAGGTTCTAGCAAACAAGAAAATCAAACTAGACTTAAGAGTTACTTATAAATAAATGATTAGAATAGCTTAGAATAGCATTACCATCATAATGAGTAGAATTTAAGTTCACCTAAGATAGGATTAGTCTCTAATCTCAAGCTTATGGGGCTTCATGTCCAAAGGCTAATAACAAGGCTTTGTCTATTTTTTGCCCGACTTGTATCGGGTTTAGCTTACGGCGTTCATGTCTGAGGCTCATAACAAGGCCATATATATTCTTTGCCCAACTTAGTATCGGATTTTTTATTTGATGATGTAATATTCTTTGCCCGACTCATATCAGGTTTTCATTTCTGTACATTTACTTAGAGCTTTCATTACTTGGGTGTTTACTTAATAGTCATCTTAATAGATTGTTAATTCCCTTTCTAGAATGGTTAGGACTAGATTAGGATCATAATAAATCCCCTCAAGAACATTTGCATAATCACATAGCATACCGATACCTTTAGGTTCCTAATTGGTAAAAAGATTTTATGACCACTTTGATGAACAACATTCCAAGTTAGTGGTAACGAAAGGGCGCTAATAGACATTAGCGTAATCAAATCCCCAAATTGGAATCTCTGGTCATGTAGAAAACGAGACGAACCACTTGCATCTTGTTTGGTTTCTAGCCGACTCCAAAAAACTAGTGGCGACTCCTAGAATTATTTAGGCTAAAAAAGAACTTAAAATGAAATCCAACGTTGTGCGAGATAAGGGCTTGGGAGAGTTTGCGCCTAATCGAGGGATGTTGGCCCACCTTTAGGCAATACCCCTAAACCTTAAATTTTCCCCTATCGACGCCGGAAAATTTGGGTTGCAACACCGCTTCAACTCTACTTTTCCCCTTCTTGTCGTTTTCCTTATTTGAATACTCAAAAGCGCACAGATTTCTTCAAAAAAAAATTACACCAAGCCCATAAACTCATTGGTAGCAAAGGTCAAGAAGTCCATTTGAATCCATCCGCATATTTGTAACCAAAAATTCAACCAACCATTCACATAACTGTTATTAGATCCCTCAAGAGGCCTAGTTATACCTCTTCCAAGCAACCAAAGAAATAACAAATCCGATGAGAAGACTTTGAACCAAAAACTTCTCCCTTCAATTTTGGCCATTCAATAAAATCTTGTCCCTCCCTATTATTAATCTTTGCCACATGCTTTTTGGTCAAGCAGGGCAAGAAATGGGTGAACCATGTAATTGCCCATAGACCACATAAGCTCTAATGTCTTCTCTTTTCATGGCCTTCAGCTACAACACTAATCAGGATTTTAACTGATTCCAATAACTATGTGGCTGCACTTCACAATCCTAAGCATTTGTTGGAGCAAATATTCAGGCATTTCTCTAAAAAGTTTTGATGACAAAAGATTTCATTGATACCAATTAAAAGTACCTTTGGGCAGGATTCAGTTCCCCATGCCATGGCAGCTATGGCCTGCATAGCAGAAAAATACCACAAATTAAGAAAACCTAACCGCAAAAGCGAAAGAAACGGATAAAAATAAATAAATAGTCCGTGTCATGTTTCAAACCTGTGCTCCTCCAGCTTTAAGGATGTGAGTCACACCAGCTTTCTTGGCACAGTATAGTACTTCCTTTAGGCAATAAAAATAGAAAGGTGTAATCAGCTCATATTGCTTATTACCTAGACAAAACATCCTTTTGGAGGAATTTACCTTGCAAATGCTGCCATCCTGACTTGGGGGAGTTGCCAGAACAACAGTCCTACACCCAGCAATCTGTGCAGGCTGAAGCATGCAACAAAATAGATGTCAAGTAAATCCAATTTTCGATATATGGAAATCAAATTATTTGTTATAGTGGCAAAATATAACAGAAGCGGCAACTTTCATCTACTTACAACTGCAAGCATAAGCGCTGTTGATGGTAGAACTGCAGTACCTCCAGGAACATAAAGGCCTACGGAGCCAATGCTCCTGGCCACCCTTTTACATCTAACACCCTAAAGGATCATAGTATCCAAGAGCCAAAATTAGATTACTAAATTGAAAAGGAGAAATCAGACAACATCTCTTCTTACTTTCATATTCTCGATGCTCTTTTCAGGTGATTTTTGAGCCACATGGAACGCATATATATTATCATAGGCCACATCAAATGCTTCTCTTACTGTTGCATCAAGCTGCAAAATTGGCAAATGTTAGGCCAAGATTCCATATCCCTAAAACTGATGAGATCACAGATATGCGCTGGCCAACAAAGGCGAGTATCCGAAAAGCACATGTTATCTCAAGACACCTCTGCGTCTGGAAGGTCAGACACATTCACAACTATCTTCTCCAGCTCAACTTTGTCAAATCTCGCAGTGTACCTATGAAAGCAAACAAGCTGGACATTTCGACATCATCACTCCTTCTAACTTCATAAATCCTGCTTATCGAGAGAATGCTAAACGGAATTCAAAGATCATCGTCTTAAACAAGAAATCAGAGAGAACACAAACTCTTTGACTGCAGCATCGCCTCTACTGCGGATGTCATCGATAATCGGATTGACCTAAAAGAGAAGACGTCACAAAAAAATTAGTGCTGCGGTCAAAAGCTGACAGATGAACATGATCAAGAATAACCGACAACGTGAGCCTCAAAACTCACCACACTAAAGATTTTCGAGGAATCAATACGTGGCCGGGCCTTTAAACTAGTAACCTCCGCAGAAGTAAGCTCCCACAAGTTGTAAGAATTTATGGAATAACTCGTACACATAGGACCGAAGCAATTAACACAGGAGGAAAAAGAACTCGAATTATTGAGAAAAGTACTGGCTATGGACCAAATTCGGCGAGGACGCTCGATAACCGTTCGAAATAAGCAGCTCCGTCTACAGTAGAGAAGTTGTTTGCCCATTACTATCTTCAATCAGGCTAGCTATATACATCTCACCATGAATAATGTGAACAAGAACTGACGACTTTAGTTCACAAAGTAAAATGAGGGATAGTGATCCTTCAGTCCCGCACCTGCTGGTGGGAAGGGGCGGTTGCCACCAATATTGAACGGCGTTCATCAGCGATGTGCTCCGCTCTTCGCTAAAGTGGTCTACCACGGGACTGGGTGGCAATGTGGGCTCAAAAGAGGAAACGAGGATTTGAAAGAAGAATGCACAAAATTTCAAAAACTGCACTTCGAAACCTGAAACTTATTCGAAAACTTGGAAGAAAGCGAAACCAATTCGAACACTTGGAAGAAAGCGATCGTCAAGGAGGCTCAAACAAGCAAGAAAACAGAAAAAAAAAAAAAAACAACAGATTTGAACCCGACAGAGAGCGAACTTCAACATCTACTACCAAGCACGAACAACGCCGGCTGAAAACGGCTCTTCAACAACACCGGACGATAAAGATAACAAAAAGAAGATCATTTCGAGGCGATAAGCCCGCCGGCCGCCGCAATAAGGAAATTAGGGTTCTCCTAGCTTCCGTCCCCTAATTAGATAATGCGAACTGCGAAAGCTCTTTAAACCCTACGTAGCAGACACCTGTCCACCGTTGGATCATCGGTGCATCCACGGCCGAAAACCCTCCCCCTCTCCCCTTGGCCTGCGTTCACACTCTCAGCAAAATATTAGTCCATTTAATGTGAGACACGTGGCGTCTTCGGGCCCACATGTCAGATCTCTCTCGCCCTTTCTCTCTCTCCTCTCTCTCTCCCCTGCTTCTTCACGACTCCACTAAAATTTTTGCAGAGGCGAGGGTCGCCCTCGCCGCCTTTGGCGAGGGCCCACCGACCGTCGCTGCCTGAGCAAGGGCTCGCCAGATCCAGAAGCTGCGGAGGGAGGGGACGACATTGGAGCCGCAAGGGACCTCGAGGATGCAGGAGCCGTGGGAGGGCTCGGGGTTGCGGGTGATGAAGACGTGGGGCTTGGGCAGGTTCTTGAACCCAGGAGGGGCGGCGGACGAGGCGGAGCCCGCGAGGTCGTCGCCGTCGCAGCCGCCGTCGTTGGGAGCGCTGTTGTGCAGTAGGAGTGCCTTCAAGAAGAACCCCAACAAAAACCCTCTTCAGAACCCGGGACCCTCTCTGTTTTCTCGGCCTCTGCAACGCACCCAAATCCAACTAATTTCTCCTCTTTATCTCTGCGACACACATGGCTGAGAAAAATGGGATTTTGGAAAGTAGTGAAACTCCCAAAGATCTTTCAAAATCCCATTTCAATTCCCTGAGAAGGAGCCGAAACCAGTGAAGAAATGAAAAAGAGCTAAGTTTCAGCGGTGGCGTGAACAAGAAGGGGAGAGAGGAGAGAGACAAAGGGAGAGAGATGTGACATGTGGGCCCGAAATCGCCACGTGTCGCACGTTAAATGGACTAATATTTTGCTGATTCGGTATCAGTTGGTTACCTAATATTTTCTCTTCCTCTTTCCGTCTCTTTTGAAGACATTACATAAAAACCCCCCTGAACAGCATAGTTTTACCCTTGAGTTTCGACCCTGACGACATTCCCTAGACTTATATTTTCTCACGCTCGTTCACAACTCCTGTAACATCTAAAAACACGATCAAAAGTGAGACGAACTACAACATACTCAATTCTTTTCTTTTTGTTTGTTTTCTCTTCAACAAGTAGTAAATCTATAGAGAAACAAACACCAACCTAATTGATTTCCAAGTTATGAGCAGAAGACTTTTCTGCCCATTTCTAAACAAGAAGGCAAGGCAAACTCATTGTACCAATGCAAATGTGTACTTAGTATATCCCAGCAGATGTCTACATGATATATCGCAAGACAATGATTTAGAATCTGTTAAAATACAAATCATATGCAGCACCATTTGTAGAAGTTGTGTTATTCATCATACATTAAATCACTTCACAAAGTAAAAGCACCTGGGATAGCAGATCAGCTGCTATGTGGACTGGACTAGCATACTTGTCTGCAATGACAAGAACTTCCGAAGGACCCGCACGCATGTCGATGGAAACCATTCCTTCACTGTTCTGTTGAGGAGATGACATTACACAAGAGGTGTTAATTGGTGATAATAAATCAGCAAAAGGTATCTGGCTCCAGCAATTTATTTGTGGATAGGACTGAAAATAGTGCTCATTTATACTTGGAGAATCATTTTTGCAGCGGTGACATACTGATTTCCGGGACCAAATATCTTCTCAACCTACCAAAAATAAAAGCAAACCAATATGATGATCATTAGATGCCCAGATGACATTTCTTTTCATAATGACTCAACAACAGGGAAAAAGTTCTATCACTTTGAATGCAATTTAAGTATGGAGCAAAATTTTAATTGATACTGTTCAACCGCCCTTTTCCTTTAGTTGTCGTTTTTTGTTATCTGAATACTCAAAGCACACAGATTTCTTTAGAAAAATTATACCAAGCCCATAAACTCATCAGTAGCAAAGGTCAAGAAGTCCATTTAAATGCATCCACATCTATTTGTAACCAAAAATTCAAGCAACCATTCACATAATTCTTATTAGATCCATTAGCAGGCCTGGATATACCTCTTCCAAGCAATCGAAGAAATAACAAATCCTATAATATTCCCGTATTCATGTAAATAAGAGAAGACTTTGAACCAAAAACTTCTCTCTTCAATTTTGGCCGTTCAAAAAAATATTGTCCCTCCCTATTATTAATCTTTGCCACATGCCTTTTGGTCAAGTAGGGTGAGAAATGGGTGAACCATGTAATTGCCCATAGACCTCATATGCACTTTACTAATTTCTTCTTATTTGATGGCCTAAAGCTACAACACTAATCAGGATTTTCACTGATTCCAATAACAATATGGCTGCACTTCACAATCCTAACCATTTGTTGGAGAAAAGATTCGTGCGTTTCTCTAAAAAGTCCTGATGGCAAAGGATTTCATTGATAACAATTCAAAGTACCTTCGGGCAGGATTCAATTCCCCATGCCATGGCAGCTATGGCCTGCATAGCAGAACAATACTGCAAATTAAGTAAACCTAACCGTGCGAAAGAAACAGATAACAAAAATTAGTAGTCCGTGTCATGTTTCAAAGCTGTGCTCCTCCAGCTTTAAGGATGCGAGTCACACCAGCTTTCTTGGCACAGTATAGTACTTCCATCAGGCAATTAAAAAATAGAAAGGTGTAATTAGCTCATATTGCTTATCACCTAAACAAAACATCTTTTTGGAGGGAAATTTACCTTGCAGATGCTGCTATCTGGACTTGGGGGAGTTGCAAGAACAACAGTTCTACACCCAGCAATCTGTGCAGGCTGAAGCATGCAACAAAACAGATGTCGAGTAAATCCAATTTTCGATATATGGAAATCAAATTATTTGTTGCAGTGGCAAAAAATAACAGAAGAGGCAACCTTCATCCACTTACAACTGCAAGCATGAGGGCTGTTGACGGTAGAACTGCAGTGCCCCCAGGAACATAAAGGCCTACAGAGCCAATGCTCCTGGCCACCCTTTGACATCTAACGCCCTAAAGGATCACAATATCCATGAGCCACAATGAGATTGCTAAATTGAAAAGGAGAAATCAGGCAACATTTCTTCTTACTTTCATGTTCTCGATGCTTTTTTCAGGTGATTTTTGAGCCAAATGGAAGGCATATATATTATCATACGCCACATCAAATGCTTCTCTTACTGTCGCATCAAGCTGCAAAATTGGCAAACGTTAGGTCCTGATTTTATATCTCTAAACTGATGAGATCATAGATAGCTGCTGGCCAACAAAAGACGGGTATCTGGAAAGCATGTTATCTTAAGATAACCTCTGGGTCCGGAAGGTCAGACACATTCTCAACTATCTTCTCCAGCTCAACTTTGTCAAATCTCGGAGTGTACCTGTGAAAACAAACAAAACAAGCAGGAGTGTTGACATCATCACAAAGTACTCCTTCTGACTTCATAAATCCTGCCTCGTCGAGAGAAAATGCTAAACGGAATTCAAAGAGCATCGTGTTAAACAAGAAGTCAGAGAGAACACGAACTCTTTGACCGCAGTATCGCCTCTACTCTGGATGTCATCGACAATCGGAATTACCTTAAACAAAAAAAGAACCCCACAAAGCAATCAGCGATGACCATAATTAAGAATAGCCCACGATCAGTGTCATGTGAATCAAACGAGCCTAAAAAAACTCACCATGCTAAAGATCTCAGAGAAATCAATACGCGGCCGGGCCTTCAGACGATCGACCTCGGCGGGGAAAGCTCCGACAACCTGTAAGTGTTGGAAATTGACTTGAAATGGGTAGAACAATGAAGTGAGACTTTGAGGCGTGATATCACTTTCTTTAAGGAATTATTTGCCCCACGGTTTGCTAATGGTCACCGCAAATTTCCTCCGTGGATACAACAAAGTCTCGATGAGAATACTAGATAGCAATTCTAGTATTTCTCCAGGGTCTCTCTACGAAACAATTCGAGAAGATGGCTGTGTTTTTTTTTTTTAGGAATGAAAGTTTCGGAAAAGAAAGAAAACTTCTGTCATTCCAAAATAAAAAACCGACGAGTATATATAAAGGTATTTTAACGAACGATGACAACCTTTCGATAAACGGTTAAAATAATCAAACACAACTCTTCGGTCGACAGTTCATAATTGAAAAGGTATGCAGCCGAAATGGTATGTGAAAAGGCACGAAAATTCGGAATTAAAATAATTAAAAATAAATAATTAAAATAATAAATATATATTTTTCACAAAATTCCGAATTTCATAATTTCCAAAAATTTCAAAAAGAATGAAGACACCCTTTCGACTGATAACAGTCAACAGCATGACATAAAATAAATAATAATAATAATAATAAAAAAAAAAGAACAAAGTAGAGGATTAGGCTAATTAATCCGCGAAACCAAGATAAAGCAAAGTGCTAAGTCGCGCCTAATAATCGCGCCAAAAATCGCGCCATTATTCCAAGACCAAGACGCTGGTATTGTGTGTACTAGCACACACCCCATTGTCTTCACTCTAAGGATCAATAAGATATTCACAGTTATAAAGTGGCACACTTTCCCAAAACTTTCCTATGTGGGACAAAAGAAAAACCACTTTTGTTTATTTTACAAACAAACTTCCAACAATCCCCCACTTTGTTTGTAAAATAAAGATTTCACATTAGAATAAAATTTTAGAAAATACACAGCCAAAATATCGATGAGATTAAATATACATACATAAAGGTCTCTTTCGAGTTAAACCTTTACTTAGTGCAAGTACCTCAAGACTCTATCAAAGTGACAAGTAGCTCGGCTTTAAACTTGTACTTTTAAATAATAGAATCGGACATACCGCACATACACTAACCTCTTGTTTCAGCGAGAAGTTCTCTATTACTCAAAGACTATTATGGCCTTGTGCTTGATCCCTGTTTCATGAGCTCTCTAGAAGCAACCCTAACTCTCGTAAGAAGCGGCACCACTTCTAAGCTCATATAGGTGAAGTATCTACCATGTGTTTCACATTATATTAACACATTACATGTTCGTGCAATACTTCATTAAGAATTCAATTCAACCTTCAAACCGTAACAGCATTTATACCGACTTCTCATATTAGGGCAAGCGTCGGTATCAAACAATCACTTTTCAAGAACTTGTTTTTACCCATTAAACCTTGTAACTAGTGATGTTCTAGAAAAGGTTGGGTTACCATTATCGGGTGATTTTAATTAAAAAGTTTTAGCCCCATTTCTTGTGAGGTCACTTTTACCATATCTCTTGGTAATGCCTTTGTCAAAGGATCAGCCAAATTATTACTTGACCTCACGTAGACAATTGTTATGGTACCATCTTTAATCAATTGTCTCACAAACTCATGTCTTAGGCTAATATGCCTAGACTTCCCATTATAGGTGCTACTATAAGCTCTTGCCAAAGTAGCCTGACTATCACAATGAATAGAAATAGGAGGCATAGGACTAGGCCATAATTTGATATCCAACAACAAATTCCTAATCCACTCAGCCTCTTTCCCAATTGCCGCTAAAGCAACGAATTCTGACTCCATAGTTGAGTGAGTTATACATGTCTGTTTCTTGCTCGCCCAAGAAACAAAGACCTCCACCTAGAGTGAAAACCCATCCTGAAGTGGAATGTTTATCACCCACACTTGTAATCCAACTAGCATCGGTGTATCCTTCTAATACTGGCCGGACTAGACACACCCCATTGTCTTCACTCTAAGAATCAATAAGATATTCACGCTTATAAAGTGGCAAGACACTTTCCCAAAACTTTCCTATGTGGGACAAAAGAAAAAAACCACTTTTGTTTATTTTACAAACAAACTTCCAACAGTAAGACCTCATGGAACAACTTATCCTCGATCCTATTAAAACATCAAATGCGGCCAAAGTCAAGAGAAACCTGAACGAACTAACAGAGTGTCGGTTCGAACGGCAGAAAATGAATAACGTAGCGAGCTGTTGAACACGGGAAGAATAAAAAGAAAAAAAAAACTCGAATTACTGAGAAAAGTACTCGCTATGGAGCAATTTCGCCGACGATGCTTGATAACCGACGAAGAGAGCGCGCGAAGTTCGGCAGTTGGCAGCAGTTGGGCCGAAACGATGATCCGACCACAGTAGTGAAGTCGTCTGTCCATCACCACCTTCAAATCAGGATACATCATTACGCATTTCACCTGAAAAAGAACCACGAACTCAGTTCACTAGTTAAAATGAGGAATAGCCGCGGAACCTGTGAGCGGCGGCGGCAGTCGACCACTTCGGATGTTACTGGCGCGGGCCTGATGTCGTAGTGCGGGCTGAAGGAAGGGAAGGAGGGTTTGATTAAAAAAAAAAAAAAGGAGCACAAAATTTCCATGTCCGTTCCAAATTTGGCACCAAGTATATATAATAACTTTCGTTTTTGCTCTTTATTTCTTCTCCTCTTTCTGTCACTCTCTTTTTAATCAAATTTCTTTTACCAAATTCTTCAATATGCATTTTATAATTCCTTTTCTTTGGCATGATCATAATGCACGTAATTTAATATACGAGTACTGATTGCAACATTAATAACTTAAGTGCCGAAAATTTCTATTGAAGTTCTTACATGAAATAAGATCTCCTCGCACTATTGATAGACGACTTCAAACTTTTAATGATCATAAATTGCATGAGGATATGTCTTATACATGATGACGAATTCACTAATTATATAAGAGATATGATTTATTAACTATCTATTTATTTTACTAATTGAGTCAATGAAACATTTAGAGTTAATATGGAATATCACTCAAAAGATTATCTTTTCGGTTTTATCATGACAAAATATGGATGCCTCAGAATTAATCATTTTGATAAGTCTCTCAAATCTAAATTCAACACTTACTCTTACACGTGAAGGTAATATTCGAGTTAATTTTTCATCGATAGATAGAAATTTCTTCAAATATAGCAAAATTGTCTAAACTTTACTTCAAAAATATATTTAGGTACATTGAGACTTATATAGAGTACCACAATCGTTGAAAAATTAAAAGCAACTACACAAGTAATGACACAATTTTTTTTTTCGCGTAACAAAAAAATTGATAATTTTTTGATTGTCAAATCTTTTAGTCCAGCATCCATGTGGAGTTATTAGTCTAGCTAGATTATTATTCCTGGGTACCAGCCCACAAGGCATAATTGGGTATATTTCAAGCTTGAATGGTATCCAAAATTAAATTTTGAAGGCATCAAAAGGCAAGAAAGTCTGACCTAAGTTCCAAATCAGACGCCCTTATAGGAAACATTATGTAGCAGCAATTGGAGTGACGAAATTTTAGGTGACGTTGGTTAAAGAACAAAAATCAAGATTTGAGTTCTCCAACTGTTAGCTGTTCTTTCGTTTAAATTGTACAAATGAATTTCTGATGAACCTAACAAAGTTCTCCATTAATGACAACCCAGGACAGGAAAATGGATAAGGTGCAAAGGAAAAGGTCGATCTATTAAGAATGTGCAAACATCAAGCTAAATTGTTGCTGGTGAGCCAACACAGAGAAGGAGAGAGCAGAGCAGCAACATCAACTCATCCAAATACCAAGAGGGATTGGATTTAAGATCAAAATCCTGGTCACTCTATCTGATGTGAAACTCCTTTGAAACCACCTCATCTTTGTGAATTGACATCCCTTAGTCATATGGAATCTGGATATATGCGGCATCGCACACAAAGGGGATGTCGGGCGATGCCTGCAAGGGCGCATCTTATGCACTCCAACACGGTAAACAGGTAGGCGAACGCCACGGCCGTCCAGAAATGCATCCCCAGTTTTCCCCAGTAGACGGCGAGTGGCATCCAACGGCTCACTGTCCCTATCACTTGCAAGGCTATCTCCAATAGCATGCCCATCACCACATGGAACCTGAAGAAGTGAGGCCACTCCTTCCGCCTCACTACCCCCAAGTAGGCGACAAAAAAATAAGCCATTAGAAACCAGCTTGGCAGCCTCCCGATGGCCCCAAGGAATGGGTACGTCAAAAACTCAAAGTCTTCTAAGAAGGGATGAAGATGATAAGCCGTCTCGGCATACATCCAGGTCTCGTGCAGCGGCATCAAGTAAGGGAGACACGCCAAGGTTCTCCACCACCACCTTGGCTTCTTGGTCATAGGAGGGTACCGGTAACTGTATGGCACATCCTTGGATGCTTGTGGTGCCCTGCAAGGTCTCCGCCTGGTGGGAATAATTGGGAGTGAGAATGACAGGCCATCATTGTCTCCTCTAATAAGAGTGGTTGATGCTGAGGATATGTTCTGGTGCAGCAAACCTAAGCAGAGGAAAAAATAATCAAACTTCCATATCTTCAACATATTTCAGCATGTTTTGGAAAGCAAGAACCTGCCATAAGCAAATTAAATGACCGCATCATTCACATACATTTGTTGGACCATTGCTTAAACTCCAGATGAGGTCTCCAGGAGCTCCTGATGCTCGATAAAGTGGCCTTGGTATGTAAGGCAGGTCTACGAGAAATAGCTGAGTTAATAGGCGATGTGGGCTTAGACGCGGGATTTGTGACCCCACAGCCCAAGAGTGAGGTGCATCCACTTAATAACATAGTCAGATACCTGTAAAGAAATCGGAATTACTAAGAGAGAACAATTTTTAGAGAAAGTGCGTGCAGAACAAAGGGTCATGAGAAGAAAACAGAACTTACTTCTCGTGATAGAATAATAGAACAACTTCATGGAGAAGTCATGTAATCAATCAGGAACATTAATTTGTGTAGATGTCAGGAGACAAGTCCAAAACATCAGTATTCTACGCAACATATTGGTACTCCATGCAAAATGACATTAACTGGCAAAAGGTAGCTATCCCGAGCAACTCCATCGCAGTCGAAGCAGGAGACGAGAAATTTTCCAGGGATTTATGGAAAGCTTCTAGACATGAACTCTTTTCCATGCCATAAGATTGCTCATCGAGAGCCAACTCCCAAGTTTTCATCAAAACCCAACCACAAGCTAGGCTTCAAATGCAGACGACAGTAAAACTTCCCAACAAACCCCTAAAGCACTTCCAGCCTCTCGACCATGTTAATTAGGGGTGTCGGGTGCAACTAGTTGACAGAGTGCTAAAGCTCGACGCAGTTCACAAGTTCATTGCTCAAAACCCAATAAGAGATTGATCGATCGAGCATTATCTTTTAAGCTCAAGCTGGATCTGGAAAAGTAATCGACATACTCGAGCTCGACTCACTGAGTCGCAGATGAGCTCATGCTCGCATTTTCTTCCAATTGACCTAAAAGTGAATTCTCTGTTGGAGCTCCAAAACTGAAACTTACCCAAGTCGCCATAGATTTGAATGAAACCTCCCGACCCATAAAAATGCAGAGAATCAAAAGAAACAGCACAATGTGTCGCCAACACAGAGACATCTACGCCCCTTTTCCGACGAATACCTCAGTTACCCAGAAACGGCCGGCCGACGAAGGGCTCAAAGCAGACATCATCAGAGCCTGCATACTTCGAAACCCACTTGGAAGAAAGCGAAACCAGTTCATATACTTGGAAGAAAGCGATCGTCAAGGCTCAAGCAAGCAAGAAAAGAGAAGAAAAACAACAGATTCGAACACGACAGAGAGCGAACTTCAAGCATCTACTACCGAGCACGCACGACACCGGCTGAAAGCGATTATTCCACAACATCGGAAGATAAAGACAGTACCACAGAAAGAAAGCCCACCTTAAGATTCCCGAGGAGATGAAGCCCCGCCACGCTCAGGTAATTAGGGTTCTTCCAGCTTCCATCGCCAGCTTAGATAAGGCGAAGCTGCGAAATGCGAAGCGCTCGTAACCATATCGGTATTGCTCCCTGAAGGAGACGCACTGCCCGCCGTTGGATCATCTGTTCATCAACGGCCGAAAGCCCTCCCCTCTCTCTGTCTCTTCTTTGCCTGTGTTCATCCTCTCTTTACGTTTCTTTTCTGGTAAAATTACATAAAACCCCCGAACGGCACATTTTTTACCGTTGATTATCGACCGTCACAACATTCGCTAAACTCGTGTATTTTCACTGTATCCTTCTCAGTCGGAATGTGCAATGGATATGATTTAGAAGAGTAAAAGTTGGATATTCATTCGTTATTCTATAAGAGTATCGACACCTAAATTTTCACATACAGTTTCATCGTACATTTAGAAGTTAGAAGCATTATGATTTCTAGATAACTAATTTCCACCTTATATACGTCGTACTGACGTAGTTCAACCCCAACCAAAACTATCTTTATTGTATGAGCTCGGGTTCGTGTTTGTTATTTTTGTGTGTCCTCTTGTTATTTAGTTGTGAAATTCGTCCAAATTAATTTGAACCTTTATTCACCAGCTTAATTCCACATCTTAGCACATTATTAAGCCACCTAAATTAGGGCCATTTTTTTTGGTAAGGATAAATCAGGCCCATTTAGTCTCCACTAAATTGGAAAATTGATTGTGGCTCAGTGTGATTCATGTAAGATATTTTTCGGGAAAACATTTTTCTTATTTTCCGGCGTTTGGATTGCTTTGAAAAATGAGTCAATAGAAAAAATTTTCCTACAAAAACTTAAATATAGGAAAATTGTTTTCGCTTTAAAAAATCGAAAATCATTTTTCAAAATATGATTAGGTAATTTGCGCTTGGAGCAAAAACTCTGTTCATGAACATGGAAATCCCAACACTCATTTTGGGGCCCTTGGTAGTGGGGTCCGGTCCTAAACACCCAGGCCCAGGTCCATTGAGGCCAGGCTTGGGACCTCGACACCTGGCCCAAGTCCATTTAGGCCGTGTCTAAGACTCCAGCTACTATGCAGAGGTCCTCGGGGATCGTGGTTAAGTCTATTGAGGCCGAGCCTCGAACTCCTTTACACTAGTGCTTGGGTCTCGACTTCTGAGCCAAGGTCCATCGAGGCCAAGCTTAGGAGTCTTGTGTCGATGCCCTTGCCCGGGTCCCCTACACCCGCACTTGAATCTAATGCCTAGGACCAAGCGTCAGGGACCAAAGCTTGGCCTTGGAGGACTCGAGCATGGGTGCTAATGTCCCAAGCCCGACCTCGAGTGACTTGGGTCCAAGCGGTGGGGATTGAGTCCCAAGCGCTGGAGTTCGGCCTCGACCTCAATTGATCCAAGCACAGGTGATCAAGTCCCAATCCTAGGTGTTGGGTTCTGGGCTCGGCCTTGATGGACCCAAGCTTGAGTGTTGGGGACATGGGCCTAGCCTCCGCAAAGCAGGGCCTGGGCATTAGGTAGCCGAGCTTGAGCATTGAGTTCTCGGGCTCGGTTTCAATGGACCTAAGACTAGTGCCCATGCTTGTGCCCGAAGTTGGGGATTTGGGCTTAAGACCTCGGTACTCATGTTGGGTTCCTTGACTACCTATGCGCAAGTCATTGACGCCCAAATAGTGAATATCTATTTAGAAAAATGAAATGAGATTTTTCTTACTAAACGACGGAAAATATTTTTAGTTCATTTTCAAGACTTAGCCAAATATTAGAAAATGACTACATGAAAAATTTTTCAGAAATGTTGCATTTCGGCAAAACAAACTGAGCCTAAGCTAGAATTGGAGGACCAAACAAAGTCCCAAACCGGGCTCTATTCTCGTTGGACGAGAGAGAGAGAGAGAGAGAGAGAGAGAGATGGTGTGAAATTAGGTGGACAAGGACAAGCTGCGGGTTGTATTCTGGCAACCTACTTCACGGCGATGCCTCGCCTTCGTGGTCCTATACCGCGACACCCGTACATACTTGCAATGCCTACTATAATGCCTCCTGGAATCCATGAATCTACCCCGGACAGTCCTCGACTCCAAACTACTCTGTTCGCCCACGATGCCAAACGGTGATTGAAGCAAAACCCCACCGTGACCTGTCGGAGCGGGCTGGGAGTTGGGTTGCGCAAAGTGACTTGGTGCATGGAGTACACGTTCGCTTGAGTTCAAGTTGAGACAAGGTCCATTCTTGAATGTGAATTGACACTAATTATCCATAAAATTTGGCTCAATGTATAATGTCTTGCTTAAACTTTTACTTTGTTTAATGCGATCTACAAATTGTAATCTTTTGATACTATTCACAAATTTTCATAGTTATAGTAATGCCTAGATTTTAGAAAATCTTTTCACTTCAATCCTTATCCTAAATAAACAAAAGATGGGATATCTTTTTATTACCTCTCTACTATTTTATCATTATAAATATTAGGATAGTTCCTTTGAATAAATTTCAGATTATAATTAGTTCCCTTTGAGTAAATTTCAGATTATAATATCTAGAATAGTAAAAGTAGAAACTCATTTAGATATATTAAAATTTTATCAATCTCAAAAATAAACAACAAGATTTAGATTAATATAAATACGAATATCTATAGATAAATTGATATTGTTTCGAAATATCGTTATGAAAACATTGAGATATAAAGTAGCAGCAATATCAATTTAATTAGGAATACTTGGAAAGTTGAGGGACTAAAATGAACAAATTGAAATTTTAGAAATTGCACTGAGCATTTAGGCATAGTTCAATTATTACATTGAATACAATAAAAGTTTAAGGGCAATAGTGCATATTGGAACAAAGTTTAGTAACTATTGATATAGTATCTTGGTAAGAGATCTCTTAAAAACATAACCATCCTTTTTTATAGTGTAGCGGAATGTAAGGTTCAATACTTTTGGTTATTTATTAAAGGATTAATACCACGAAAAATCTCAAATTGGTACACTTGTGAGAATTTTACCTCGAACCATTTTTTGATTACCAAAAATCTCAACCCCACACACTTGCAACAATTTTATCACGAAGTAATTTTTTTAATATTATTTACTATTTATTTTCTTTTATTTTCTTTTTCTTTTCCTTTCCTTTTTTTTTTTTCATCTTCATCTTCAACCTCCCACGAGGTGGGGTCACACGTCCGCCGCCGAGGCCGACCTTGCCGATTGTTGACGGGGGTCATTCTCGCTATCGCCGGCGGGATTGGCCTCACCGGCAATAGACAAGGTTGGTCAAGGCTCAACCTTGTCGCTTTTGAGCGAGGTTGACCTTGCCGATTACTTGCCAAATGAGGCCAAGCCTCGCAAGATCCGGGGTGATGGGTCGCCCTTGCCATCACTCTAGTGAGGTTTTGACGGTGTTGGCGGGTCGGCCTCGCCCGCTGGTGGCGAGGTTGAGCCTCGCCGACCTCACCAGCTTGTTGATGGGGCGAGGCCTGCGCCAGGGGCCGGTGGGGGGCCGACCTCGTTGGCTAGAGGTTGAAGATGAAGGAAAAAAAAGGAAAGGAAAAAGAAAAGAAAAGAAAAAACAAACAAAAAATTTTGAAAAAATATTATTAAAAATTAGTTCAGGGTTAAATTTTCACAAATATATCAATTTAGGGTTTTTAGTGGTCAAAAAAAATAGTTCGAGGTAAAATTATCACGGGTGTACCAGTTTGAGGTTTTTTGTGGTCAAAAAAATAATTTGGGATAAATTTATTACAGGTGTACCAGTTTAAAGTTTTTCGTGATATTAACGCTTTTATTAAATTAATGTTTATACAATATGACCATTCAAGCAAATACCATGAATATTAAGATGAAATAGTAATATAACGGTTTATATTAATAAAAAAATTTGTTTGTTGATTAATGTAAAATAGGTATAAATTTGCGCAAAATTTTTGTTTGTCTTATATTATTTGATTATCATATTACCTAAACTAAATTTGAATAAGTGAATTTCTGAATCTATTCAAGGCACCAGTCTTTTAACTAGCAATAGAATAGCGTCACCGACCAAAAGTTTCAACACCCAATAAGCCGAGGAAGTGGGCCAAAATAACTAAGCATGTCTTGAAGCTTCTTGATTACTTTAAAATATTCTTAAGGGAAATATGAAAAAAATGTGTATTCTAGAGTATTCTTAGGACCAATAGGAAATATACACTTGTGTTTATCTCCAACATTAGATCGGGTCGTAGATCTATGGTTGTAATAAAAGAGGTTCTTGTATATCTCGCGATTCCAAAAATATAAACACTATATAAACTCAAATTTAGAGCTTCTCGCTCACCATGTTTCTCTCCAGAATTTCTTGTTTTGTTATGAATAACGCTGGCTTGGGAAAGAGTTTTCCAATATCGTATGACCTTGCATTATATTATTTTTTAATGCACGAATATTCTCTGGATAAACATCATATCGGTTTGTTGACAAGACTATTTCAAAAGAGTTAATTGAATAGGTAACATAGTAATTAGGTCATGTGCCTGGCATGTTCTCCTTATTCAATACGTTTACACCTGTCTCACTAATAGCAAGAAGTATATTCCAACAGTAATATGAAAGATTTCACTAAATGATTCATAAGACTGCCTTTCAACTTGGGTAGTTTGATGCTGGAGAGCGGGGATTGAACATAACACACCTCGGACTTCAACTCAGAACTCATATTGGGGTGGCTTGTCCCTAGGAGTCATGAGCCAAAGGGGCTTTCTTCCTCACGTCGTGCTCCTCTGCAGTGGCGGTGGATCGTGATGAAGTGCAGACTCCATGGAAGGCCATGAAGTCTTCTATGGCTCGCTATTGAGCGACGAGCTCCAGGAGCACTTGCGGAGTTGCACCCAATTCGCCGTTACTCCACCTCCTTCATCAATCCTCCTTTGTGTTATCAGGTTCTCACGAGCAAAAGAGACTTGCACTGATAATGTATGTGATGATGAGTTAGGAATAGGGGAAAACAATCTTATTAGGCCTCCGTTTGTTTCGTGGAAAACAATTGATTTGTGAAACATTTTTCCAAAACAATCGTCTGTACTACTTACAAAAATGAATCAATAAAAATTATTTTTATCGCTCACGAAAATGTTTAAATATAAATTATTGTCGAGGATGGAAACATTTGTCATTGATTAATTATTTCAGGCGATATAAACGATCATTTTTAGAAAAATATTTTTAAAATCATTCGTTTTTCACAAAATAAATGGAGACTTGAATTTTTTTGGCCAGTCATATGTCAATCTTTCAAGATTCATTTTCTAGATCTGCCCCAAGCTCCTTAAACAGATTGTTTATAATTGTTGAGCATAGCTAGCTGGCGGTTTGCACAAGGGTTGATTATTTTATTATCACATGTTTTTAGTTTCTTCTTGTTATTAGTGTCAGTGATATTTGCGTATGTATTATTTAGGGTTGTTATCCATTATTGAGTATGGAAAATACCAAATAAAGATGTTTATCTAGTGTTATGGCGGGAATTTCAAACTCAATATTTAAGTGAATACACCTTAATAGAAAATTTGAAAAGAAGACTCTTTGGTTTTTTTTTCGTAAATTTTATTCTATTTTTATACTAGTGGATCTGGATTTCCTTATCTTGTTCTTCAAATGTCATTTTGTTTTAATGTTTTGATTGACCAAATGAAACTTGAGATCATTATTCCTTACTCATTATTTAAATTTGTTTACATTGTAAGATAAATTTTTTTTCCAAAAGATAAACTTATAAATTAAATCTTATGAACTGCTCTCTTGTTTTTTTTTTTCATTTCTAAATTAAGTGGACTTTAGATAAAATTGTATCATGTAATGCTTATTTCGCGACAACTTATGTGGTATTGCTGGCTAATCAAATATTTTTTTTACTTTATCTAAGCGAAAAATTGAGCATCTTTAGGTATAGAAATAGAATACAAGCCCTAAAATGTGTACGCTTGATGGTTTATTGATAAGACGCCGATATGTCTGATATTTCTATCTCTTAATATACTATTTTCGTGCTTACATGAGCCTACCAATTTTGACTCCTAAGGCATATTACGTAGGTCTGCAAATAAAGAACAGAATTATATCTCATATTACTGTCTCATAATATACTATTTTCGTGCTTACATGAACCTATCAATTATGGCTACTAAAGCATATCATGTAGGGCAAATAAAGAATAGAACTCTATATATTTTAACAGAAAACACCATTTCATCTTACTCTTAATTCATTAAAAAAAAATACATCAAATTTCATCCACCACCCGTTTCTGCAACTTTAAAAATAACTACCCTTTTTTTCTTTTTCTTTTTCTTTTTTGGAGGAAATTCTCTATTTTTCTTCCTTACATAATGATCCGCTTTTGCGCGCCTCTTTAACGCGTGCTCAACACTTGTATGTAATTAAGGGAACTTTCCCATGTGCACGATACTTTTACGGCATTAAGATATAATCAGCAGCCACGCACTTGCAAGTTGAAAGGTGGACCACAAATTATATCTAGAGATCATATACTATAAGCTTAATTTCTTAAATTAGAAGGAGATGATATTGCCTAATGAAACCCATGGCTTCTCAAGTTCTCAACTTTTGTCTAAACTAATTTATAAGCTAGATTTAACCTAACTAGTGAGAATCTGTGGTCCATACCCATCATAGATGGAGTCATAGATCTAAATTTTTGTTCAGGCCATGGATTAATCCATCTTACCCTGCACTGTGGATGGCGACTTCCTAAATAAATGGACAGTGACTTGATAAA